>JAIUZE010026212.1:0-24511 GCA_022085475.1 Heliosperma pusillum | reverse complement strand
TGATCTCAAAATTATCGTTCTCAGAGATATCCTCTAACAATAAAATTGCTTCTAAAGGATCCCAAATTATTGATGGGTACAGAGATTCATCAACGATTGAGTCGACAATGTCAAGAAAACAGCAAGGCTCTTCAAGCATAGGGCTCTTCATTACACTGTTTAAGTTGTAGGTGACTTTATCATCACTTACCTCTAATGTCAATTTTCCATTCTTGACATCGATTACTGCTCCCGCAGTGTGTAGAAATGGCTTTCCTAGAATGATAGGGATTTGCGAATCTTCTGCTATATCTAACACTATAAAATCGACAGAAATGAAAAACTTCCCTACTCTAAAAGGTACATCTTCTAAAACTCCCATAGGTTGTTTTAGAGAACGATCTACCATTTGCAGGGTGATACTTGTGCGATTCAGAATTCCCATATTCAATTTTTCGCATATGGAATAGGGCATAACGCTCACACTAGCACCTAGATCGCATAAAGCTTTATCAATCGTGTAGGTGCCTATAGTGCAAGGTATAGAGAAACTACCAGGATCCTTTAACTTAGGAGGGGACTTATTTTGCAATAATGCACTACATTCGGCGGTGAATGCGATGATTTCAACATCATCCAGAGTCCTCTTCTTTGTTAAGATATCCTTCATAAATTTCGTGTAAGAAGGGATTTGAGTGATTAATTCAGTGAAGGGAACCGTTACTTGGAGGTTTTTGACTACTTCCATGAACTTACCGAACTGGGTTTCCTTATGATTTCTCCTCAAACGTTGGGGAAATGGAAATTGAATTTTGATGGGTTCCTTTTCGAGTTCATCCTTCTTTTCATGTTTGTCTTCCGCTTCCTTAGCGGTGGATGGTTGGGTTTCTTTTTGGCTTTCTACTTGTGAAGGCTCAATTGTTGGTTCTTTGGGTTGCTGAGGTTCCGTATAAGTGGTACCACTCCTAAGGGTGATAGCATTTGCGGTGTCCCTCGGTTGTTCACCATGAGGTGGGAGTTGGCCTTGTTTTCTTTGGGTAATAGAGGTAGCCAATTGGGCCATTTGAGTTTCAAGCATTTTGATGGCAGCATCTTTGGCTTGATCACTCTTTTGAAATTGAGCAAACATAAAATCCTGTTTTTGAACAACTTGTAGAAGCATGGATTCAATTTTGCTCAAACTTGAGTCATTTGGTTGGCCTTGAATTTGAGGTGGTTGGTGTTGATTTTTGTATGGCTGATTGAAGTTAGGTTGGAATGAAGGTCTCTGGTTTTGAAAACCAGGTGGATTCTAAGGCTTTTGTTGGTGTGGTATGAATGGTTGTTGAGTTTGTTGGTGGGGATTTTGAACGTTGGTACTTTTGTAGGATAAAATCGGGTGGTTTTTTGTGTTTTCGTTATAGAAGTTTGAGAAAGAGTTGCCTTGCCTATATCCTTGATAGGCATTGACTTGCTCTATTGAACTTCTAAAATCTTGAAAACTATGCCCTCCAATCCCACATGTCTCACATACCACTACGTGGTTAGTGACGTTAATATGTTCCTTGGATTGGGAAGAGCTTCCTACTTGTTGCTGCAGAAGGGCTAATTGGGCTTCCAAGAGTGCTACTTTACTTGAATCATCCTGCTTGGCTTTGAGCGGTATAGCACGCGAGTTGCTATACTGAGAATCGTGGATTGCCATTGACTCGATAGTCGCACTAGCTATCTCTACATCGATTTGATCGAAACGACCATTGTTAGCGGAGTCGAGGATACGACGCGATTCGCCCCAACAACCGTTGTAGAATGTGATAGCCAGGAACCATGAATCAAGGCCATGATGAGGACATTCTCTTTGTAATTCTTTATATCTTGCCCATGCCTCATAAAGGCTTTCGTCGCCTCTCTGACGGAATCCAGTAATTTGACTTCGTAAGAGCGCGGTTCGTTCTGGTGGGAAGTACTTTTGATAGAAAGCAAGAGCTAGACCATCCCAATCAACTATTCCTAGGGCAACTCGGTCAAGACTATTGATCCAGAGTTTTGTCTTTCCTCTTAAAGAAAAGGGAAAGAGCATTTCCCTAATCTGTTCTTGGAATACTCCAGTTTGTCTAATCGTGGAGCAATAGTCACAGAAGTTTTGGATATGAAGGTTAGGATCTTCTGTGGCATTGCCACCAAATTGATTTCTTTCTATTAAATTGATGAAGGCAGGTTTGATTTCGAAGTTTTGAGCTGTAATTTGAGGTGTAGCGATACCCTTTGGAAGTGTATCTGCAGTGGGTTTAGAATGGTCGGAAAGTCGAACCATTTTTGGTTGTGAAGATGAAGATGGAATGTTGGTTGAAAGTTGATTGATTTTTTGAAATGGAGATGAAAATGGATCTTCTTCTCCTTCAAGATTAGGTAAGATATCCGAGTATTTATCACGAATACGATCTAAACTTGAAATGTCAGAAGCTTTTGAAATTTCGTTAAATAGCTTTAATCTCCTACGCAGAGTTCTTTCTAGTTCAGGGTCTAAAGGAATAGGGGTCCCTAGTGTAGAAGATCTGGGCATAAGATAGGAAAGCTAAAATGAAAAATCAAGAGAAGTCTAAAGGAATTTGAATTCCTACAGACTAGATAAAACTAATCGTGATAGAAATCACAATAAAAAGGAAAACTAAACCGTAATCCCCGGCAACGGCGCCAAAATTTGATCAGGCCTGTCGCAAGCCCGATGCAAAGATAAATTACCCAGACTAGGCTAATAACAAATTAATGTAATTAGGGAAGTAGGGGTCGATCCTCAGGGAGATGGTGTTTCCTATGGATTGTGATTCGTCTCACAAATGAGTTTTATCTAATGATTTTCTGGGTTTTGGATTTTGTGATGTCTAAACTAACGAAAGGCATAAATAAGAACAAAATAAAAACAAACTAGAATGAAAACAATAAGGCAAATGATAAATTAACAATAATGAGAAGCATCTAGGGAAATAGGTTCACACATGTAGATTGACATATTAATGAAATTGGATTTAGGATATGCAAATAATTCATTGAGCGTTCGTAAGAATGGTGTGTTCATTACAATCATAGATCAGATGGTCTAGCAGGGTTTTAGTGCGATTTACTAGGTCTTAATCCACTATGTCACGCTTTGTCTATTCAATTCCTGTATATCTACCTTGGAAAAGAATTCCACACTAGTCAAAGATTGTGATCAAGAATCGTCAACTATTGTTAAAGTCCAAACATGCATAGACACAAGGTTTTAAAAGCACAATTTCCTTTATCCAATTATCATATTTTAATCAATCTAACATGGCTACCCTACACCCTAGAAAGGTGACTACTCACTCATGATTATGTTGGTATTAACAATGAAAGTTAAGGTAGACATATTTAGTTGAATTTGACAATAATTTAGACTCTCTATGTGGCGATAATAACGACGCTATATGATAATCTAAGAAATGAAACTATGATTATAACAACGTAAAAACGAATCTAAATGTTACAATGGAAAATAACAAACAAATGGAAAGCAATAAAGAATGATAAACAAAGGATAAATTAGGAATACCTAGGTGATGATCAATGATGAAAGCGATAACAATAACAGAAATCCCTCGCATAGAAATATCGTATCTTGAATTACAACTTTTGAACCCAACAAAGTAGATACAAAAGGTTGAAATTCTATTTGAACTAAGCTAATGTTTTGATATGAAATTGTTGAAAGTAAACTAGAACAAAAGACAAAAATGGAAGAGAAGCTAAACTAGAAAAACTAAAGCTAAAAAGAAATATAAGACAAGATTGTGTAAGAAAGTGTATGATGGATTATTTCATGGATGATGATATGAGGGGCTTGGCACATCTATTTATAGTATTAGGGTTTCGTGGAGAAGAGGTCGGGCGATAAATACATAGGTAAAAAATAGGATGAAGGAGCCGCAATGCACGAAGCAGCAGGAATACCCGATCGGGTACACCACTTACCCGATCGGGTAAGTCGTCTTCTGGAAGCTCTTGACTAACTCTTCAACTTCTTTCGCTTTGACTTGACTTACAACATCCCCCTTGACTCTAGAATCGGGTTTGTTGCTTGGATATGATGTAAAGCGATGAATTCTCCCGTCTAATTGATTGGTCTTCCGACAACTAAGAAACCGTCTTTGCTTCTTCTCCCCCTTAAGTTAGTGAACCTTCTCGAAATGCCTTACACACGGTCAAGCTTGCATCTTTAAATTGTCGGGTTCTAGGCAAATGCTCGGAAATATAGAAAAAGGGCGTAGAAACGTCACTTTCCCTACAAAACAAGTTCGAACACAGGAATTCGCCTAGAAGACGATATTAGCTCATAAAATGGCTTAACAAAGCACAAATGACAAACAAAACCGAGCTAAAGTGGGGGTTAAAATCATACAAATATTCACTTATCAGGGAGTGGTGGTGGTGACAGGCGGGGGCGTGACAGTGGTCGGCCCAGCCTGTTGAGAACCCGACGACTCTCCAACATCCCTCTGCGGGGAAGCTCTCTTCCTCTTCTTAGTGGAAGAGGAAGGTGTAGTAGTGAAAGGTAGATGGTAAACAGGGGGAGGGGGTTTCACCCCTCTCGCAGTAGTGAGAGGTGAAACAGAAGGTAATGTAGGACAAGGTAAGACAACGGATGTGGAACCACATATCTTCCACATCCGACGCTCAGAGCCCGTCATCCAAGCAAACCCGACCATGACAGGTATATCTAAGTCGACGCCAGGTCGTAAGCGCGAATGAGTCCTAGGGAAGTCAGAATAAAGGTGGCGGCCAATCTTACTGACCAGACCGCCACAGACTACGGCGCTAGACACCCAAGACTCTAGGTTCTTCCAGTGAAGAGCCACTAAGTAAGCTATGTTCAGGACAAATGGGGTACCACTATCAACGTTCAGGTACCCCGCTAAAATGGCTAACTCGATGTTGTTGATGTTGTTGGGTTCTGGTCTAGCGAAAATTGACTCGCCTAAGAGTCGCAGAAAATAGCGCAGCGAGGGGTGGTGAACGTGGGCCACCCTATGAGTGCCGTAAGATGTGTGAGAAAGGGCGGTCCAAACCTGGGTCAACAGCTTCCTAGAAGCTGCCAAAAGACCGTCACTCGAAAGACCCAAAACCTCCCCAAACCTGGCTAAAGTCCAAGAATGCGACTCATTAAAGAGTCGGAAATGAATGCAAGCGCTAGATGGTGAGGTAATATACATATCGGTCTCAAAAGTATAGGAACTGAAAAACTCAAGCGTAGGTACTCGATATGTATACTCCCTCATCGAGGCCAAACCCGACATCCCCGTCCCGTTAAGTAATAGGCAAACATCAGTAAATAAACCTAGCTCCTCTAGGCCGGGACGGTGCAGAAAACGGTTCAAATGGATAGGGGAGTCAAGTAACCAAGATAACCGTTTCCGGTGAATACTAGAAATGAATTGTACCTCCCTAATCCGCGGTAGTGGCCCAAGAGACTCCACGCTAGATGCCTGACTAGCAGCCTTGAGAGCCTTCTGGGGTGCCAATCCTCGAGTAGTAGCTAGCTTATGCGCGGCTAGCTGGCTGGTGGTTAACGCCTTGTTGCTAGGAGCGAGTGATGAACTAGAAGGCGGAGCGACCTCAGTAGTGGTCGATGGAATAACGGCCTCAGCAGTGACGGTGACAGCAGTCGGAGTCTCCGTATGCCCCGTGGAGACCGTCTCATTAGCAGTCTCGGTAGTGGTGACAGCAGTATCGGTCACAACAGCATCGGTCTCAGCAGTAGCGAAAATCGCTTCTGTCGGCACCTCAGTGACAACCACGGGAATCATGGACTGACTAGGGACTGAACTCGACTCCATACTACAAGGAAATCAACAAGAAATAATTAATAACCTCTACTTCCCTAGATTAATCCTGTAATCAAATTCTAACCCTAATTGAACCGAAAGAAGGGAAGAGATTACGAATTAACTAGTAGAATAGTAAAGTGATACTTACTTGTTGATGATTACCCAAATATTAGCAATTAATCAATCGAATTAGAACAAATTGAATTAACAAACCCTAAATTCACGAAATCTTCAAATAAATCGAGATAAAAGGTGAAAAAGAAAGGGTTTTTCAATTAATTGCAATAGTAAAGTACTAAGGTATATGTAATTGGTAATGAATTTGGATATTAACACGAATTGCAGGTAAGATTATGCACAAAAATCGAAAGATGAAGAATAAAAGGGGAATTGGGATCGAGTAATTTAAAAGAGGATCGAAGACTTCTCTTATATAGGTAGGTTAGTTCGATCGATCGAGTAGACATTCTACTCGATCGAGAACTTTTTCAGGAAAGACCGCTTGATCGAGTAGGTTTGATTTACTCGATCGAGGACTTTCTTTTGGTGATCCTCAGTTTACTCGAGCGTTTTGAATTTCCCTCGATCGATTTGAATTCCACTCGATCGAGGTCTTTTTCTTCCCCAAGTCTCTCGATCGAGTAAAAATTTACTCGATCGAATGATTTTCATATTTGCACAGCCTTCGACTTTTAGCAATTGATTTCCGCTTCTTTTTCCTGGAAAAACGATACAAGACGATACCCAAAAAAAATACCAAAAAATGTCTAACAGGAAAAGTAAATTGTTTATCTAAACTACGGATTATAACGTAACGTCTAATCTAAGTAAATAGTCTAATTGTCTAACTGTCTAATGAAAACGCAATAAATTGTTATTTACAAATTGCACGGGGTTGCAAACCCGGCTAATAACCAATTAGTTTTGTGACAAGGCCACTGTCAGGCCTTTGACTTGCAGAATTACCCTCAGCTGCGGTAATTTCCGACTTCTTTTTCCACACATACGATCTTTTCTTGGAGTCTAGTTCCACTTCCGAATCACTCGAATATGTGCGAACTCCTTTGTCCTTCTAGGACTTCTTCTTTATACCATCACGCGAACATGGCTTTCCCTTCTTCAGCTCCAATGCTGCTGATCTATTATCTGTAAGACAACACACAACAGCGCGTTCCTCCAATTTGCTCCCAAGCTGGGGCGGATGTGTTACGGTAGCAATAGAAATATCACAACCAGGAGCTATAGGCTCAATAGGAACCGAAGCTTTGTCATGCATAAACAAATCAGGTGTGATGTCAGCTAAGGGAAGCATATGACATGGTAAAACAAGCATGGGACCTTTACTAGCACGAGACTGAGTGAAAACTAGGTTCTCCCCACCTATCTGAAAAGTTAATGTCTGTAACCCGACATCAATAACCGCTTGCGCAGTATGCAAGAACGGTCTTCCCAAAATGGTGGGAGTGTGAGAATCCTCAGGTATGTCCAATACTATGAAGTCGACTGCGATAAAGAATCTCCTTATTTGCATAGGTACATCCTCTATGACTCCTAAAGGTCGGGACAAGGTCCTATCTGCCATTTTTACCGTCATGTTGGTACACTGAAGCTTGAAGCCTAACCGTTTGGCTAAAGACAAAGGTAAGACGCTAACACTAGCTCCTAGGTCACATAACGCATTATCAATAAGATAGGTACCTATATGACATGGTATGGAAAAGCTACCTGGGTCGGACAGTTTAGGTGGGCATTTGTTCTGGAGGAACGCGGAGCATTCCTCAGTCAAAGCTACAGTCTCTACAGTATCGACTGACCTCTTACGTAAAAGAATTTCACGCATAAATTTCAAGTAAGAGGGTACCTTTAATAAGAGATCTGCAAAAGGGACAATCACCTTAAGATCACGTACAATGTCAGCGAACCGAGCAAATTCCTTCTCGACCTTAGACTTCTTCAACCGACCGGGAAACGGAACTGGAACGTCAGGTGATCCACGTTGCGTATCCTTGACAATCGCGTTGTTAATCATCCGCTTGCTTAACCCCTTCGAACGAGCTTCTTGCTCATTAGGACCCATCGATCGAGTATCAATGTCACTCGATCAATCATTTTTGGAACTCAAACTACTCGATCGAGCAGTATCATCAGTCAAAGTACTCGATCGAGTAACTGAACCCTCTCGATCGACCAACTGCCTCTCTGATTCACTCGATCGAGGAACAGCAACCTCTCGATCGAGTGAATTTCCCTTCAAATCATTCGATCGAGTAGAATAAACTCCTCGATCGATTACAATATCAGTATCACCCTTCGAAACATTGGGATGCGCACCAGAGATATTAGCAACGGAACCAGCATGATTGTCATAAGCGAGACCACTTCGCAGAGTGATCATGTTCAGTGTCTCCTTGTTCTTATCGGTCTGGGACGGTAACTAGCCAGGTTGCCTAATCGATCTAGCTCCCGCCAATTGAGCAATCTGTGACTCCAAGAGTTTAATGGTAGCATTCGTTGCTTGATCAGATTTGCTCAATTGGATAGCTAAAGCTTGTATCATCGACTTTAGCTCTCCAACTTCTGAAATTCCTCCAGATGAGGAACTAGCTTGCTCTGAAGACTGGATTTTTTGGAATCCTTGCTTGTGCGGCGGTTGATAAGTCGGCTGTTGTGGTGGAGTAGTAGGATTTAGGACATTCTGGCTTGTCCATCTCAAATTGGGATGGATATTCCTCTGATTATAGTACCCACCCCCTTGACGGTATTGTTGAAAGGAACAAACTTGCTCCTTTTCTGCAAAACAATCTACAGCCGTGTGACCAGTTTCGCCACACCTTTCACAAGTGACCACTTCATTTCGCTGCAGCAAATGAACCGTCTGCTGGTTATCTGCAGCCTGCTTCTCCCACTTGTAAAGTCTGGCATTCAGTTTATCAAATTTAACATCCAGACCGTCAGAATCAACACTAGCTACTGTCCGTGTACCACTTCGCGGATTACCATATTCAGCACAGTGGGTTGCCATCTCCTCGATCAATTTCCAACCCTTATCATCATCTATCTCCTTCTGGAATCTCCCGTTCGATGCGGCATCTAAGATAGCTCGATGATCATCATACAACCCGTTGTAAAACTGGTTGCATAGAAACCACTGTTCGAACACATGGTGAGGAACAGACCTCACTAGCGTCTTAAATCGATCCCAGGACTCATAGAGATTTTCATGAACTGTCTGCTTGAAATTTGTAATCTGACCCCTCAAAGCATTCGTCCTCTGTGGTGGAAAATACTTCTTGTAGAAAGTCAGTGCAAGTGTAGTCCAGTCAGTAATGCCAAGTTCTTCTCTATTCAGATTCTTCTCCAATCTTTGGCATTGTCGGTAAGAGAAAAAGGGAACAAGACCTCCTTGATCTTGTCTTGTGTCACCCCTTTAGAAACTGGAATAGAAGAGCAGTAATCAGCAAAAGTGTCCATATGCTTTCTCGGATCTTCCCCAGCCACACCCCTATACTTGTCCTGCTAAACAAGCTTGATATAAGACGAACGAAGATCAAAAGAAGTTCCATCTTCGTCCGTTGTAAGTTTGAATCCCTGGGGTATACATGCAGCGGTGGGCTCAGAGTGACTAGCAATGTTAGGCATCTTCGCTGATACGGTAGTCTCAACAGTCGAATCTTCCTCGAAAATAAAACTGTCGAAGACGGATTCAGAAGTACTCAAGTCTTCCTCCTGAACAGTCTTATCTAACCCTCTCTTTCTGCGTAAGAAGGTTCTTTCGGGCTCTGGATCAGCTTCCACTAACTCGAGCCTTTGGAACATGCGCATACACAACTATATCGAAAAAAATAAGAACAGTCTTAAGGAATTAGAAATTCCTTAAGACGAAACAGAAGTAAATAAACGGAAAATTAAATTGCCTCCCCGGCAACGGCGCCAAAATTTGATGCGAACCGTTATACGCCAAAAATAAAAGCCTAAGTCTACTAACTAAGGAAGATAGCGGAAGTAGGGTCGATCTCCACAGGGAGGAAATTATCTAACTGTAATCTAGGTCTGTCAGTCACAGTCTGGGGGTTTTGATTTGGTTTTAAACTAAACTAAATAAGATTTAAAGGAAAGGAAATAAAGGTAGAGATTAGCACGAAATAAATTAGATAAAGGGAAATATGCTAGGATTCGGTCTACTGCAATATCGGCATCTACGGGTCAACTAAGTCAGTCAATCTATCAATGAGAAGGGCAATGCTTTTCTCCTCTCGGTCTCAAACCACCCTAGGGATTTTTCTAATTAACTCTCGCTCTCTTAGGAGTCACCTATCAATTCTAAGCAAGCCTTTCTCTTCCAATCTCTCGATCCAGGTCGGGGTTAACTACCTAGCTAGTCTCCTGCGTGCACTCATTCGACTAACCTCAATTATACTGCTTAGATTGATTCTCATATTCAAGACTAACCAAATTACTTTATCCTATCATGCCTTTACTACAGTTTTCCTCATACTAACATACAAGGGAATTAGCTACTCATACTATTAATGATGCTAGCAATAAAGACGATCGAATATATGATATTAGCCATGATATAATCGTAATTAACAAGCATAAATAAACAATATCGCAGCAATTAAGACTAAAACAAAGGTTAAGAATAAAGGAGAGAAAAGAGTTTACAATCTTAGCAAATCCGGCGTAAAGAACAAATCCACGTCGATAATAAACCCGAATGTAAACTTAAAGAATAAGAAAGTTCAGAAACTAATGTTGAATGATTAGTGTCTGCTAAGTAGTTTATAATAATCCATCCTCCCCCTAATGACGAAAATAAGAGTCTTATATAATGCATAACACGACTTTTAACCTAATTAATCTATGGACTCAAGGCCCGTAATAGATTTCACTCGATCGAGGGAAAATTCCCTTCGATCGAGGATTTTATTCGAGGATATCGGTCGATCGAGGACTTCATCCTCTCGATCGACCAACTCTTCAACAACTACCCCTCGATCGAGCAGATGACAGCTCGATCGAGGTCTTCCTCACTTCAACTCTCCTCGACCGACCAAAGATATAGTCGATCGAGGTCTTCTGGCCTAGCATGTAGTGTTGGTCGCGGCTTGGACTTGATTGTGAGTGGTTTCACGCTTCCCCCATGCAAGAGCTTTTGTTTCGTTCCTTCCATTCTCCTAAATGCATGCAAAGTGGACTGTTTTGGCTCGGTTTCCGCTACTACGCAGCTTGTACCTACAAAATGGTAATGAAAGTACAAAGTAGCCAAATAGGGGCATATAGTGACATAATATCACCTAAATGAAAAAGAAATGCGTGCATAAACGGACTAAAAAATCTATATAAAATACATGCATCAAGCTTTATGATACATCGGTCCCTTCACTAAATGAGGAATATTAAATTTAAGGATTGTTCTCCACCCTAAAGGTTAGACGCCCTTCCCTCACATCAATGAGGACTCTTCCGGTGGCCAAAAAGGGCCTACCGAGGATGATGGGAGTGTGGCCATCCTCCGAGATATCTAGAATAACAAAATCCATGAGGATCAAAAACTTGCCAACCTTAACGGGTATGTCCTCAAGCACACCCAAAGGTTGCTTAACGGACCTATCCGCTAGTTGGAGAGTCATAGAAGTGTGGGTCAAGCTGTCAAGGCCAATTCTTTTTGCAATTGTCAAAGGAATGACACTCACACTTGCACCATTGTCACACAATGCCCTTGAAATTAGGACACCCCCTACTACACAAGGGATTGAGAAACTTCCGGAGTCCCCAAGGTTTTTAGGCATTTTGAAAGAGTTAGGATTTATGAGGAGAGCACTACATTCTGCCTCCATAACCATGACATCTTGGGTACCCAAAGTCCTCTTGTGAGTCAAGATGTCCTTAAGAAATTTTGAGTAAGTAGGCATGTTTAATATGACCTCGGTGAAAGGCAAGGTTACTTCAAGTCCCTCAAGCATTATATTTTTCAGAATTGAGTGAACTTGAAGTTTTCCTTTGTCTTTAACGCTCTAAAAGGGTAGGGGATATCGGAAACAACAAGTGGAGAATCGGGAGATACCTTTGGAGTAGGAGTTTTCTTAGGTAACTTAGCCTTTGCTATTGGTTGCACCTCTAATCCTTCATCATTGGCCTCCTTGCTCATCTCCTCCATATAAGGCACACTTTCAACATATCCATCTTCACCCTCCTTGGGTTGATTGTCAAGGCTTGAGCTTCCATAAACTTTACCCTTTCCCTTGTCATCATCTTTCAACTCCAAGGTGGGAGTCGAAGCGGGCTCTTCATTTTCTTCACCCTCCTCAACATGCTCATCATATGGAGTTTCATCATTTACCATGTCCATGTAAAGGTTCTGGAGTACTAGCCCCCTCCGCAAAGTCACCGCACATGCTTGGTGACTTGAGGAAGCAACCTTGGAGCTTTTCCCTTGAGCAAGAAGAACTCCCGGAGGCCTTTGAGAATTGCTCAGTGCTTGAGAAGCCAACCTTGCTTCCAATTCCTTCACTTCTTTCTTGTGAGCATTAGTCACATTTTTTAAGGCTAAGTTATTTTGGATCTCCATGTTCTTGACAAGTTGCAAAATATCACTCATGGAAGGCTCATTTTCTTGGTGAGGTTGGTTGGTCAAAGGGAGTGCAAATCCATAGTCATTCCGACTACTTGAACCTTGATTGTTGTTCCTTTGATTGTTGAAATTTCCTTGTTGGTTGTTGTTATAATTACCTTGTTGTCCTCTTGGAAATTGAGCATTGAAGTTTGGTCCTTGATTTTTGTGGTTGAAATTTGGCCCTTGGCCTTGGAAATATTGTTCGTGGAACCCTGATTTGCTTGGTTGCCTTGGTAAAAATTACCTTGGCCTTGGTTGTTGAAATTTGAGTTCCCTTGGTTTTGGTTCCAATTACCTTGATTTTGAAAGTTACCATGAGTGTTGTAACCTTGATCATTGAAACTTTGGTTTTGAAATTGGTTGTGACCTTGGCTTTGTTGTGAGTTGTTGAATTGGTTGTTGTTGTTTCCTCTTGAAAATTGACCTCCGCCTCTAGATTGGGAAAAACCCGGAGGGTTGGAAGTTGGAGCTTGTGAGTTTTGAGGGTTTAACACATTTTGGCTTTTATAGCTCATATTTGGGTGACTTCTCAAACCCGGATGATAGATGTTGGAGTTGGGATTGTAAGCACCTTGGTTTTGGAAGGGCGGCCTTGAGGGCCGTGGCTTGTTGTTGACCCCTCCGTGGGTTGTTGTTGACCCCTTGAAAGCGATTTCCTCTAGTTCCATAGCTCATATTTGGGTGACTTCTCACATTTTGGCTTTTATAGCTCATATTTGGGTCACTTGGGTATTTCGAACTCCTCCTCAAGCTATTTCCTCTAGTTCCATAGCTAGCCTCCGACTAAACCATTTTTTTATCAATCAAATGATCGAAACCTCCACCCACGGATGCATTCACCATAGCCTTGGTTTGAGGGAGAAGGGTTTGAAAGAATGTTTGAGTGACATACCAATCCGCTATGCCATGATGAGGGAAACGGGCAAGTAGATCAATGAATCGATCCCATGCCGCTCCCAAGGATTCTCCATCCTCTTGGTGGAAGGTTGTTATCTCATTCCTTGGCATTGCCGTTTTTGAGGCGGGGTAATACTTGCTTATAAATTCCTTAGCTAAGGCATCCCAAGTAGTAAAAGTGTTGGGAGGATGGTTATTTAACCACCTCTCCGCCCGGTCTTTAAGAGAAAATGGGAACAACATTAAACAAAGGGTTTCCACGGGCACGCCATTTCTCTTCATGATTGCTACTTTACTCTTAAACTTCGTTAAGTGAGCATGAACATCCTTATCGGGAAGGCCTCTGTTCAGTTATAAATTACCGCAAGTGAACGGTGTCTGTTGTAGCACTTACGGGTCGATCTCAGGGAAGTGAAGGTTAAGTACTAATCGATTTAAGAATGATTTATATACGTGAGACGAATATTTGTTTATGTGTTTGGTTTTTATAAAATAAAGCTAAAATAAATGACTAGATAATAAGATTTAATTAATAGGAAAAAGCTCTAGGACAACGGCATCACCATTAAGATAGATTGATCAATATAGAATATTGAAGGATATAACATATTCAATTGTATAATTAGGTGAGACTAATTTTCTGGGTTTAACTCTAAAAAACTAAAACCAATACTTTATTATTCTCTCTCGAGATATAAAGAGCCTTCCAATTCTCATGGGACTCATAACACATATTAGAGCTTTAAGGACCAAAACTAAAATATCTCAACTATCACTCTGCCTATTCTCATGGGGAGAGGTCTAATTTTGACTCGGGTTCTCTAAGAGGAAATTCAACTCTCATTGTAATTTCAACTGAGTAATATTTAATTATATTTAATCACAATTTATATTCTAACTCGTAAAAACAAAAACTCAATTCTCATTGTAGTATTAATCAAGAGCACAACTATAGATTATGACCAATAAATTAATACTTTAGCACAACCCTATCAAACCTAAGTATAACCATTAAATAATGTTTATAAAATTAATACACTGATCCACCCATATTAAGGCTCCACTGAGCCCTAGATAGAAGACTACTCACGACCCATAATTACGACTACAATAACAATTTTAATAATAGAATAAAACATAATTAAATAAATACATAAATAAAACAAATATAAAAGAGAATAATAAAAGAGATTAATATAGTTTTTACTATGGCATTAACAAGTTGAGAAGTTTGAGCTTGTCGTCAAATAATAAACTACGAATGTAAAAATATGATTAAGATAATTGATGTAAATGAGAGAATAAAAAGAATTTAATATGAAATTAATTACTTTATTGCTTCTGTGTGTGTCTCTGTGTCTGTGTGTGTTTTTATCTCAAAATAAATCACCTACATTATATAGGCGAGTATTTGAGCGTTCAAAGTAAATATTACATGTACGTTTAGAGCAATAATTAATGTAAATTCATCACATTTATATTCATCCTGCAGTTTGTGCTTTTACTACACGAAGTTTCTTCAAATGACGAATGTTTTATGAATTGAGGAATTAAATATGAGACGTTTCATGTTGTAATTCTCATAAAAACTCTTCAACATGATAATGCGCATGCGTTTCTCTCATAAAATTCTTCAATGTATCATCATCCAAATTGAATGTCACCACTTGATGTTCAACGCACCAACTTTTGCAATTGTACTTGTTTATTTCATCATTTGTAAAATGATGTCTTGTCAACAATTTATTCAATAAATGGCTTTCACTTTATTTTGGATTGCACTGTCTTCGTCTTTGGAATTTGTATCTGGGATAGTAGTCCTTATTTATTTGTCTTCTTTTATTCATCGTCTCGCTTTACTGTTTAGCTAATATCAGCATCAAATAGCTCTTTCCTACATATAAATATATAAATCGCAGTAAGACGTTCGAGGAAGGAATTTATTACTAAAAAAATATATAATATGCTGAAAATCTATATAAAATTATGGGAAATAAGTATATAAAATATGGTAAATTATAGGCTTAACAGCCTCCAAAGCTATCCCCCTCAATCGAACTCATTTGAGTCGGGTGTATCTCGAAGTTATTTGGGGCCAAAACACCGAAATTGATTGGAGATTGGGTATCAGCATGATTGGGCCGGTTACGGTCACGTAATGTAGTCATTTGTGGTTGGTTTTGTTGTTGAGGTGTTGTAGGTGGTGAATTTGGTCGAGTGTTTTGTAGAGTATTGTAGAAAGGGTTTTCGAATGTGGGTTCAATGGTGTCGTTTTGTGGGTGATCGGTTGTTGGAGTGGATGTAGAAGCGGTAGAAGTATAGGCGTGTTAACGCCTAACCGTTGTTGAATTCCTTACTCGAGCAAGTGTATTAGCTCTTAGAGTCCTAAACAACCTTTCGGGATCCGGATGGCTCAAAAACGACATTTCACCCCTAGGCTTGCACTCAAAAGCAACTCAAAAACAAGTTAAACTACTAGTGTGTTTTGGCCACACTAGGGAAAGACAATAATTCAAGACACTCTACAAATAGTCAAGCAACTAAACACCAACAAAAACAACAATAAGTAACTATGACTAAATCTAAGACACAAAGCAAAGTATGAGTTTCCTAACGCCATCCCCGGCAACGACGCCATTTGATGAAGATTGATTTATCGTTGATTCACACATCAAAGAAAAAACCCAATATAAGTAGTATATAGGGGTCAAATCCACGAGGATGGAGGGGCCAACTACAGGTTTGATCACGTCCTATTTTAGCCTAACAAGAGTTGAATGAGGTGATTAACTACGAATTTCTAAATGCAACAAATCGCTAAAATGATAAGGTTAAAAACAATTTAAGAAAAACTAAGGTAAAGGGTTCACCTTTGGGAGATCAATGGGTTAGTCAAGTAATTAGCAAGTGGGTAATAAGGTTGAGTAGAATTAATTGCTAATGTCTAAACAATTAATAATCTTCAACAAAGCTATCGCATTTGTCTCAAATTACTCATATAAACACTAGTCTAATAATCTCTACCGCTCGCTTAAGAAATTATCAAACAATACTCGATAAAGTCGTTAACTTTCGTTTATACAATTCATCGAACACCGAGTGTGCATATGGGTAATACTCTAATTAT
The DNA here is from genome assembly GCA_022085475.1 of Heliosperma pusillum. Taxonomy (NCBI): domain Eukaryota; kingdom Viridiplantae; phylum Streptophyta; class Magnoliopsida; order Caryophyllales; family Caryophyllaceae; genus Heliosperma; species Heliosperma pusillum. The sequence goes on along the minus strand of JAIUZE010026212.1, from coordinate 8,067 downwards.
CACCACGAGTCTACTAATTACTCAACCAATTCTCCCACATAATCCTCCCTTAGGCCCCCCCTAAACTATAGAGGGAGACTACTCACTCATGTTGAGGGAAAGCAAGCAACTAAACAATAAGAATAACGAGATAAACATCATACTTTAGAAAGGAAGAATTCTAACAATCAAATGACAAATAATTAACTTGAAATGAAATAAATTGCATAAACAACTAAAAGATGAAGAATTTATACCAACAATACTTGTATTAATGAAATAGGGAGAATGTCTTCACCCAAAATCTTCAATACAAACCCAAGACTAGGATAGTTTTACTAAGAGAGACTAGATCTAGTTATTTGAATTGAGAAAATAAGCTTAATTATTAAGGAAAAATTAAGATAGTAATTAGTAAGTACTAGAGATTACAAATTAATATTCTAGGGTTTTGTGCTAAGAGTTGATAAAAAGATGCATACAAAAATTAGGGAGAAGGTATATATAGGTATCTCGAAATTAAGAAACAAAATAGAAGGGTAAAGTGGAAATGTGAGGTTGTGTTCCAGGCCGGGTGCCTGGCCGCCGGTCAAGGGACTGGCCCAGAACACATCAGACTCTTCCTCTTCTTCTTCTCCAAAAAGTATTCTAAGTATAGAAAAGGGGCTCCCAGCCGGGTGCCCGGCCACCGGCCCTCTGACCGGCCTGGAGCACATCAGGATCTTCGAACTTCTCCACTCTATTCTGTTGATGCGCAGGCAGGGTAGTAGGCCGGCCGCCGGATACCCGGCCGGCGCTACCTGAGCTCTTCCTTCTTCCTCTCTTTTTCCTTCTATGTGTGAGTCGTGGTCTACCTGAGAGCTCTCTTTTCATTTCTTCTTCTCATTTCAAAATCCCGACTCATGCAAGGCCTTTATGCTCTGATTTCTTCATTTCCGCCTTAATTCCTGCAAAATGAGATCGACATTCATAGCACGAAAAATCGGAAAGCAAAAATGCAATTGAAGGGACGCATATCCGTTTAAACGGACCAAAATGGGGACGAAAATGAGAGGAAAAATGTAACTAATTAAATGCTTATCAAGTACTCCGTCACGGACATCTCTTCAGCCATTCGAAAGATCTCAAATTCGGACCTCAGCTTCGCCCTAACATGCTTAAGAACAAACTCCAGCCTCATCTCTGTCTTGAAATCTCTACATGGAATTCCTACTGCCCCTTCACCTTCATAGTAATCCTTCATACCTTCTCTCTCTCTGAACTACCACTTTCCCGCGTGACCTCTCTGTTTGAACGCGACTTGCTCCACACATAGATTCGCTGGACAGTCGACGACCTCGAAGATACTCTTCATCTCGCGGTGCCAGGCATCTAGCAGATGCGGCGCACCGGTACCCTCATAGGTAGTGGGTCGATGACGGGCGATAGCAGTGCTTATGGTAGTAGCATTCACTACCACCTCTTTATTACCACCCACATTCTTAAGGGCCTCCGTGAGCGCTTTATTGCAATCGACGAGTCTGGCAACCTCTTCAGCACTGTACTCTGAAGTTGCAGCTGACGCGCTAGCTCTTGTTGCAGGCATGATATCTTCAATAAGAATGACAAACGTAAGCACAATCCTAAGGCTAAAAACGGACTGCGGTCCTGACATAAACACACTCGGTCGAGTGCAACAAGCCACTCGGCCGAGTCAACCTCACTTGATCGATCACTACAGGTACTCGGTCAAGTACGCCATATAAATAATTCTAATTAAACATTCATAGATTTTCACTCGATCGAGTCCAAAAAGGTACTCGGTCTAGTCACACACACTCGGTCGAATGTCAACGTACACTAGATTGAGTGACAAAAAACAACATACATCATAACATTCAGGGAATTTCGCTAAGTCGAGCCATAATGGTACTCGGTCGAGTTGCATATACTCGGCCGAGTGTCACTATGTGCTCGCTGAAGTCACTATTCTCAACACATAAATTTTACATCAAATCCCAACACTCAATCGAGTGTCAAGGTGCTCGGTCAAGTAGCCCATACTCGGCCGAGTACCCTTCCTCACTCGGTCGAGTCATGCAATGATACAGCCCCCGTACAACAATTACTCATGCATATTCACATACATAACGTTTGATATCATTTTCTCATAATTGAACACAACTATTCAATTCGTTTTCTCATAATCACATACATAGCGTAATCTCATGTAACGCATACATATAACATGCTCGTTAACAATAACATATTTTTATGCCAAAAACAACACTGTTTAACACATTACATTGCGTTCATGCTCATCATCATGGCATCATATTTCATGTACACCGCATAATCATGCCACGTCTTATGTGTTTCACATCTTACTGCATCATTTATGCCAATATCATGTGATACACACATGCCACAATTCATCTCTCCACTTCATTCCACATCCATATCCATTTCACATACATTCAACATGCAACACATTAACAACATCAAATATACATAACGCCCTGGCACTTTCCAAGGTGACCAAGTAAGAGCTCTAGGGCAAGAGTGCGATTCTGAGACGTCTCCCGAATCTTTGCGGTAACTCCCTATGAATCCCACCCGGGTTCATTTTATTAAACTCTTCTAATTCATTGGGTTAATTGGTTTTAGGTTCCAAAATCGATCACTCTGATACCACTTTGTAACACCCCCATACACTAAGGTGCCTTACAAGACCCCCTTAGCACATGGGAGTGCTACCATCTCGGTTGCCTGAGGTAGTACATTCAATTCAAACGAGAAAGGAAACAATTTTTATTTAATAAATGTTTAAATATCAAATACATGTCATCAAAACAGACGGCATACCGTCTGACCATTAATCCAAATTCAACAAACGATAAATTAATGGAAACTAAACAATGTTTATGACTCCACGTACTAGGCTGAAGCTAAGACAGAACGCAGTGATCCCATCCTCGATATCAACGAAGCTCTATCGATTACCTGCGATCACCTGCTCACCATCTCCCTATGAATCCCAGCAGTTTTGTAAAACAGTAAAGTGGTCAGTATTCGCATATACCGACCAACGTACAAGATCAGCACAAGGCAAAGAGAAACCGGAGGGGCCACCGCAGCGGACACCTCAGTAGACTCCGGTTACCATCCCTGCTCTACAAAAACCACCAATTGACCCTGAACCGCAGCCCTAGGCGTCGAAAGCCCCTCTCACCGCAGCGATAGAACCCAGAACATTAATGTGCATATCCCCCACATGGCGGGATAACCACGGGGGCGAACTCGGGGTGTGATCCGTCTCCCAGTCATCAGCGGCGATTCTCTCTAATTCCCCTACGCGAGCTCAACGAATTAACTGTTGATCACCTTCTCACTATTCCCCAATGGATCACAGCAGTTTTGAATACATAAAACGGAATCAATAACAATATAAGTCGATCAATGTACAAGACATTAAGAAGTAACCATCCAAGTAACAGAAACTGGAGGCCCATAGCAGCGGTCACCTCAGCAGTATCAAGCTACCACCCCTGACCTGTGAAACCACCTATTGATTTCACACCGCAGCACTGGACATAGAAACCCCCTCTCACCGCAGTTAGAGTTCCCGGAACATTAATGTGTACATCCCACTCGCAGCAGGAGAGCTACGAGAGGCGAACTCGGGGTGTGGTCCGTCTCCCGGCGGACCACCAAATAATAACCAAGTAACCATCCAAAATTCAAATATGCACTCCATCATCATCATAACCAAGAAACAATATTGCAATAACACATCTTATCACAATTATTAACATATACAGTACTGAGTTGGGTAACCTTACCTGGAAGCAATTCCGCAAGCAATATGCAATCACAAGTATGCACATGTTAATCCTTCACAAATTCATCATCTACCTGACATTTTTATGTATAGTTACATAATATCCAATCAACAAAACATTCCCATAACTAGACTCATCATAACCTATATTTTAATCCCAACTTAAGAACCAAACTCGACTTTCCCCTAGTTTTCAGCATAGCACACCCTAACTATAAAAATCATAACTAATTCCAAAAAAACTCAAGCGATGCAACACAAACTATTCTAGAACCCTAATAATCTTTTCTACAACTTTTATTAGAATATCTGTTTCCAAATTACAAACCTATCATGACTTAAAAGACAGATTTATCACAACTGACAAAACTCGTCGCATAAAATATAACGATTCATAAAATAGGTTTAAAACATTATTTTTGAGAAATTCCAAAGCCTATCATCATATATATTTTTCAAGGATACATATTGAAAAATGCCCAGATTATGTTCAACATATAAATTAGGTTTTAGAAGCTTTTCAAATTGACATAAGCACATTCGCGTTAATCTGGATAGATGTTTATAAATAATATACACAGGATAAACGACAAGGAATCTGGCTAAAAAAATTTAGACAGAAAATAGGCTTGAAATAAACGATAGTCTCTTTTAAACATTTAGAATATAAGGTATTCAAGACAGCAAAAATAATTGAACAAGACGACCCAACGAATCGTTAAACTGCTGTAACAATCAAATCATTCTAACTCTAATCAAAAGTGATGATGCACGACTCATACAAACACAATCATAGACTTTAAAAAATGATAGGATATTCTACATGGTACCCCGCAACTTTTTGACTTTCTACGTGGTACCCCTACACTTTTGGAAACATACATGGTACCCCTAAGTTTTCTAATTTGTATTAAGCATAACCCTAATTTTTAATTCCGTCAATTAGTATATGTTTTAGACGTTAAGTGCTGAGTTGGACGCTTATGTGGAATATGACTGGCCGTGACTAGGACTATTACTTGGAACTATAAAAACCCTCCCTCACTCTCTTGGCTTGTTTAACACACCTCTCCTCTAATTCTACCCTTTCATCTTCATCTTTCTATGTTTCTTTTCTCATCTCCCTACTCGCATTCTACCCACTGTTTGGCGATTGAAGCTCTCCTCTCCTCTCATTATTGTCTTGATCTTCATCTATTTGGCGATTGAAGCATGTATGATGTTCATTTATCATTTTCCCTAAATTATTGTTGTTTATTTTCCCTAAATGTTGACCAATTATCTTTTGTGATTATTTTGTTTTAATGTATGTTTATTTAGTGTTCTACAAATGATATTGTTATTAAAGTTTTGATCTTTTGTTGTATTATCTTTATATTGATAACATATTAATCGTTTTTTGTCCATTATTCATTATTTGCTCTTGATTATGCTTATAGATTATTATGACTTAGAATTTTGATGTTTAGTAGAATATGTATTTTGCAGAATGGACACTATGTTGTTGAAAATGCATTATATGGGTAATATTTTTTATGTTAGGGTTGAGGATACTGATAAATCCCTCCTTATTGATATCTATAATGACATTTTAGAAGAGGCAGAAAAACATAGTGTTTTATTACCCAAACACCCTTCCTTAGGTTATACTTGGCATATGAAGCATGCGTATTTAAGGGATGATAAAGATCTCATGAAAATGTTTAGTAGGTGTAGTGGGAGGAAGGAAGTGCATATATGGGTTGGGTCAGAAGTAATACCATGTCACACACTTCAATTGGCAAGAAATCTGAAAGGTAGTAATAATGCTCCTACTCATGTGTCAGTCAGTAAAATAGTGCATAAATTGCCTTTTAGGAGGACAAGACATTCTGAAACCTTCTAACCTTCCCCTATTAGTGATCCCCCCTTGTTAGTGACCCTCCCCATGTCAGTGACTCTCCACTTGTTAGTGACCCTCCTATTAGTGACCCTCCTATTAGTGACCCTCCCCTTGTTAGTGACCCTCATGTTAGTGACCCCCATGTTAGTGACCCTCATGTTAGTGACCTTCCTCCTGTTAGTGACCATCCCCCTATTTTGGAACATGTTATTCTGATCACTAGCAACTCAACTCCAATCAATAGTTCTCCCTCTAAGACTCCCTCTAAGACTCATGGTAAGTTAATGTCTTCATTTTCTCCTAGGAGAAGTCCTAGATTTACCAGAGTTGTTCAGTAACTGAGGGCTCTTCTCAACTGACCTAGGGCAATGAAACACTGACATGTTCTCAAGTGACCCAAGCCACACCTTCTCAAAAGCCATCTGGAATACCTCAGTTGACATAAAGAAAGAAAAAACTTCGTAAGACTTCAGCTAAGAGAAGAGGAACATATGTTGTTAAGACACAAACTGAGAGAAATTTAGGACAAGGGAGTACTAGTAGATCTAAAAGAGGTGGAAGAGTTGATTATGAAAATGTAGGTGATGAGGATGATAATGATAATTCTTACCTGCCAGATGGAGATGACATAATAGAGGAGGAAAAGGCATTAAGTGATTTAGAGATTGAGGATAATTTGGTAACAAATGCATTGGAGTTTATTGATGATAGGTATGTGCCATTTGGAGAGAATGACTGGTCTGGTGGGGGGGGGGGGGTATTATGGCCAGGTTTATGAGAATAGTGAGGTGTATCAGGCAAAAGAGTTTGGGTGTATTTGGTTAAGGCCTTGGATGTTGTTCATGGACAAAGAACATTTCAGGGATGTTTTAAGGGATTTCTGTGTGCAAGAAGGGTTCAGTTTAGTTGTGGTGAAGGCTGACAATAAGAGATACACAGCTGACTGTGCCACATTAGATAGTCAATGGAGAATTCATGCTAGTGTTCTTCCAGATGGCATCACTTGGGCCATCAAAAATATTAGGAATCCTGAGCATGGGTGTGAGGGTATAAGGACAACTAATCTTAGGGCAAATAGTGTGTGGGTAGCAAAGAAACTTATAGATGATATAAGGGCTAATCCAATTACTACTGCCAAATTAGTGAAGTCATTACTCATGGAGAGGTTTGGGCTAGAGATGGCAACTTCCACCATTTATAAAATGAAGGACATAGCTATGAAAAAAATAAATGGTGGTCATGATGAAGTCATTAATCATTACTGTGAGGTTTTGAAAGAAACAAATCCAGGAAGCACTGCTATTTGCTCCAGGTTTGAGTTGGAGACTCCAGAAAGACCACTTCAATTTAAAAGCATTTTCATCTATTTTCAAGCACAAACAGAGAGGTTGATAAAGGGATGTAGAAGTCTCATTGGTTTAGATGGTACTCATTTGAAAGGTAATTATGGTGGTGTTCTGCTAGTAGCTGTCACTCTTGATGGGAACAATGAGTTGTTCCCAATAGCAGTTGCAGTGGTGGAGTCAGAAAACAACGAAACATGGTCTATGTTCTTTTGGCATCTAAAGCACCTACTAAAAGATAGTGAAAGAACTAACTGGACAATTATCTCAGACATACAACATGTGTTTATTTATATTTTATTTATGTCTTTTCTGTTAGTTTGTTCTCTAATATGTATTAACAATAGTCTGGTTTGTTGCAGGGAGTTGAACCAGCATTAGACAACATATGGCCTGAGGCATATAGAAGATATTGTGCAAGTATGCAGTAACTTCAAGAAAGACCACCCACGTTTGTTGATGCATAAACTGTTTTGGGGTGTTGTCAATGCTACTTCAGAATTCATATTCAAGAAAGCAATGGACAAGATAGTTTCTCATGGTGGGCTTGGCTGTAGAAAGTGATTTTTGGACTTGGGGGATAGACAACTATGGGCTAAACATGCATTTGACACTAGTCTGTCAAATGATGAAAATACTTCCAACTTTGTTGAAAGTTTTAATTTAACACTAGGAGTCCATAGAAGCAATCCTATTCTAAGTCTGTTTGAAGGTACATTAATTATGTCCTTGATTTTGTTAATTAAATTGCTTTTGTTTAAATATCTTGTTGGTGTAATTAATAATGTCTTTTATATTGTTTATAGGGGTGAGAAGGATAGCCATGGTTACACATGCTACAAGGCAACATGCTGCACAATCATGGCCTAAGGAAGGCATTTGCCCAAACATAGTCACCAGATTAAGGGTTCTCAAGGACTCTAGATCTTGTAATTTATTCCATTCAGGTAGAGGGAGGTTTGAAGTGAAGGATGGTGGTACCTATTTGAATGTTGCTTTGAATGAACATGAATGTGGTTGTGGCTGTGGATTGTGGCAACTTA
>JAIUZE010026211.1:0-15331 GCA_022085475.1 Heliosperma pusillum | reverse complement strand
AATTTACAACGAGTCCCACCCCCGAGAAACAACACACTATTTCTATCATTTCCAATTTTTCCATAATTCACTTCTATGCAACTATCAACAATCAATATTCATCATTAACAATCATCAAATAACAACAATCATAAATCATAACATGATTCCTAAACTTCTAATCGTATTCTAAATACGATTTCTAACATATAAAGCATGCAAAACACGTAAATGATACCGAGTAACCCTTCACCGTTACCTTTACGCGTCTTTAAACGGTTACTAAGCTTTCCTAGTCTCCACCTACAACCAATTAGATAATAAAAGCGGAATATCATCCACCTTGAGAAAGACGGATAATTTAAAAAGCGAGAAAGACGGTAATTTTATTACCAATACGGATAGAGGAAGCTAAGAGGGGAAGAATAATACGAACTTACGTGAATTCCGACAAGAAACGAGTGAGCTAGGCGAATTCTAAGATCGAAATCAAAGAGGGAAAGTTTTGGGGATTTCTTAAGGAGGAAGAAGATTGAGTTGTGTGAATGAAAATTAGGTTAAGGGAGTAGTGTGAGATTAAGTAAAGGGTGAGTCGGGAAGTCAACAAAAGTCAAAGACGGCTTAAAAGTCAAGAAATTCAAAGACGACTTAAAATTCAAGAAAAGTCAAAGACGACTTAAAATTCAAGAAAAGTCAAACTCGACTCAAAAGTCAAGAAAAGTCAAACTCGACTCAAAAGTCAAGAAAAGTCAAACTCGACTCAAAAGTCAAAAAAAGTCAAACTCGACTCAAAAGTCAAGAAAAGTCAAACTCGACTCAAAAGTCAAGAAAAGTCAAACTCGACTCAAAAGTCAAGAAAAGTCAAACTCGACTCAAAAGTCAAGAAAAGTCAAACTCGCCTTAAGACGGGATTTTCATGAAATCTCACAGAAATTCCAAATACGAACTCGGAAATTCTAAATTCGACTCGGAACATAAAATTATAAATTAAAACTTAAATTTGCTGAAAAGATTTCGTAAAATATTTCTACTAGAAAAATAGGGTACATTTCCGGGTGTTACAGACAAGGTGGTAGAGAATGTTTTACGGGATGTTCAAGATAATGAGAATGTGGATAGTGTTAAGGGTAAGGACAATGTGGAAGATCATGTTGTAGATACTGACAAGGTGGTAGAGAATGTTTTACGAGATCTTCAAGATAATGAGAATGTTGATAATGTAAGGGGTAAGAACAATGTCGAGAGTTTTTGGGGGTCGTCATGGGGTTGGTCTGAAGCTCAACTATTGGATGCGTTGAATGCTGTGGGTGACGCTATGCAACCAATAGTAACAGAAAGAGTAAAAGTGTCTCAGAGAACCAAAGTGGACACAATTATTCGTAAGCTTAAAAAACCTCCTTCGCCACCAGATTGTCCTAGTTTCCGTCTCCTATCTTCATCGGATGATGATTCTCAATCAACAGACAATACAGACCATATCCCTCCACAAGAGGAACACTTGCCTCCAGAACAACCTCATTTATCTTCTGTTGTGGCAAACACAACTTCATCTCTTGACCCTGGCGCTCAGCCTGATTCACAACCAACACACAACACATACCATATGCCTCCAGAAGAGAAACACGTTCCTCCAGAACAGCCTGATTCTTATTTATCTCCTGTCGTGGCAAATACAACTTCCCCTGTTATCCTTTTAACACCTTCACCTTTGTTAGAAAACACAAATGTTAACCCTTCCCTTGTTGTTCATCATCCTAATGTCATTGTAATACCAGATACTCCACTTGCACATAAACCATCTATCAGTAGACAAGCGGTGTACACTCGTCGTCGATCCCCACGTTTAGCAAAGTTAGATGAGGTATCAGATGTTCCATGCAATACCCCAACGACGGTCCACGTGCCATTTCCTCTATTTCCAGTGGATGTTCATGGTGATACTGATTTTGACATTCCTGACAATGACAATGAAATTCCAGATAATGTTCGAGGTAAGAGGGTTGCATTTGCCGCGGAGGTGTTTCGGTCTCCTTATCTCCAAAGAAACATTAGTCTTCTTGGGGATTTGAATCAAGCCGAGAAAAAGATACTTGATTTCATACTTGGTGATTCATATGATGGAAGGTATTTCTTTTGTTTAAAAAAGAATTATATTATTTGTGATGATACTATTTTGTGATGATATTATTTGAATCAACATGACGGAACGATTATTATAAGTTTCGCAAAATCATGTCTTATTTTGTGAATCCTAGTGGCTATTTTGTGAATCTTATATCTTATTTTGTGAAACTTGATCATAAATTGTTCAAATTGCTTTTATGAGTTTTCATAGGAGTTTCACAAACTAAGATCCCACATTCACAAACCTTAGGTGTAGGATTCACAAAAAGATGCCCTACTTAAAGAAGGAAAATTCCTAATTTTCAAGTAGTTTCACAAACTTAGGTCGAAGTTTCACAACATAAAAAGTCAAGGTTCACAAACCTTAGTTGTAATTAAATACTCAACATGACGGAACGATTATTATAAGTTTCGCAAAATCATGTCTTATTTTGTGAATCCTAGTGGCTATTTTGTGAATCTTATATCTTATTTTGTGAAACTTGATCATAAATTGTTCAAATCGCTTTCATGAGTTTTCATAGGAGTTTCACAAACTACGATCCCACATTCACAAACTTTAGACGTAGGATTCACAAACAGATGCCCTACTTAAAGAAGGAACATTTTTGTGAATCCTAGTGTACTATTTCCATTTTTACTTCTGTCCAACAGATTTTTTATTTTTGCTGCTTTGGTATGTAGTGAGGTTCTGTTCAAAAGTCAAAGTAGCACATTGACAAGGAGCGAATTGAAGACTGTCATTGAAGGTGATCGAGTATCATCTAATGTCATACATGTTTGGTGTGAGATCCTGAACAATAACGAGAGATTGAGATCACGTGATTCTCCTTGTCGTTTTTTTGTGTCATTTCCGAAAGACATTGTTAGTACTATCTATTATATCCAAGTCTTATTTATATGTTGTGCACTTACAATTGATGCTGACATATATTCCTTTTTTGCTTATTCTAGAACCTAGACAATGTTGATGTTGCTGGAGCGTCATTAGTAAGTATTTTGTGTGTTCCCATCTCAATTTCAACCTCAGTTCATTTCTGTCCATTCTTATTTAGTGTATTTTTCTGTCTTTTTCAGATTTTCACTCCAATCACCGTTTGCTCACGCCCACCATTTTTATTTTGTTTCAACTTGGGAAATAGCAAATTGCAAATCATTCATCCTATGAAGGACACGGCTGTTACATATGGTGATTACATACAACCTACGGTACATTTGTTTTTCTTTTGCTTTTGGGCATTTATGTTGCGTGGGTTCTTCAAAATCCGTCCGGGTGGGGGTGGGTTGGAAGTTAGAGTAGATTAGCTTAAAGGGACCCTTGCTAGCTTAGTGGCGAATTAGATCGGTGTAGTTTGACTTTGACCCGGACTCGTTCATGGGAGGGCCAGGTTAGGCCGGTTGACAATGGAATTGACTTTTTGACGTATATGTAAAACTAGGAATTGTTAACATTGGACTCGTTCATGGGAGGGTCAGGTTAGATCGGTGTACTTATTTTGTGAATCTAACCGCTAAGTTATGTGAATCTTGCACTTCTGAAGTGTTAACCTTGGACTTAATTTTGTGAAACTACATAAAATAAGGTGTTAAACTGAAATACGATGAAAAAAATGGAACAAAAAACTAAGCTCTCTTTTGTTCATACAGAAAGACTTGCTCATCAGCCTTCTAGAACCAAAGTTGCCAGTTGTGACATCTGTTTCTTGGATGATGCCTGAGGTATTTATCCCTAAGTCAAGTTTGAATTGTTATCAAATTGCCAATGGACTCCACTTGTTGCGCATATTGGAGACTTTCAAAGGCTCCAAAAATGGTTATTCAATAGGCTTAATGAATGTAAGATTACTTTTTCAACATCCACTTTTTATTTATACATTGATAAAATAGATTACATGCATTTGAAACACTTTAAAATTATCTGATTTTTCATTTTTAGGAAACTGAACTCACACGTTATGCATTGAGGGTGTGCCATCGCATTATAACATGCAATGAAAACATATTACGAAAAAAAGTTCAACAAGATGCAAAAAAATGGAGTTCTGTACCTCGGTAACAACCTTCTTCATACTCTATTTTTAAACACCTACATACATTAGTGTTTTAGCTGAATAAAAGCTCTACAATAATGATATTTTCTCATTATGACAGTGGATATCAACTACTACCTTACACTGACAATGAATTGGTGAAGTTTGTTTGGCAAAGGAGAGCAAACAAAGACTTAGAGTAAGCAACTCTTACTGAGTTCTCATATTTACTTAAATTTTGTTTTTTGAATTCGTTTCCATTGTGATATATATACTAATTGCATTTTTATAAATATGTAAGTGTGGCTATGGTGTCGATGGAGTGGATGGAAGTTACCAGAATAGCTTTGCAGTCGCTTAAACCACGTGCCTTTCTTATGGATCAGGTAAGTAGCAACTTAAGTTCCTTTTTGAAGTTCATTTCCATGCTCATGTTTCACTATCTTTGAACAAGTTATATTTTTTCACGTATCTTTTTTCCTAACAAATTTTATTTTTTAGGTCATTGATATATTTGGAATTAAGTCGACGGTGGGTAGAACATATCTCCTCTACTTGCCAACAACAGCATATGTCAGTTTTATCATTTTTTTAGAAGCTTTTATTCAATACTTGCCAACAACAGATCTCCTATGTTATGGTTGATAAACTTCAATAACTTGTGTTTTGTCTGAAGCAGACAGTTGATCTGGAGAAAAACCCTTCTATTTGGGGTAATTATATGAAGTGCACTTACATACCTGTTGATGGTAGATCTATTGAAAAGGTCAAGAACCTCTTTTACCTAATAATTGTTTGTGCTTATTAAAACTTTTTAGTGTTGTTATTGTTGCTTATTCTTCTTTTCCTGATACTATCTCAGGTTTTTATCCCTATCATAAAAGACAAGCATTGGTGGCCGTGTGTCTGTGATTTGAAACGAAAAAAATGTTACATACTTGACTCGTGCATGTCTTTACTTAGTGACCCTGAGAACGAGTACACGATGGACATTGTACGATTTCTTTTCCAACATAATGTTTTTAGTGTTTGAGATGTATAAATCAAAATTTTCAAATCTTGATTTACCTTTTCACTTTCAGTTGTACAATGTTTCGGGTGTTCTGGGCAATACACCGTCATATGAGCATTTGAAGTACATCCACATGATGAACTTTGATAATGTTTGTGTCACTCAACAAAAAACAATGTAAGCGTTTATCTTCCTTACTAATGTTTTACAGTTAGTTCAAGAAACTAAAAATTGTGTATTTGAATGTTAAACACTACTAATTCATAATTAATATCTTTGTGTATAGCTATGATTGTGGAGTGTTCGTGCTGAAGTTTTTGAGTGCGGTGGACAATGAGATTTTATGGAAGGACACTAAATACTTTGAGGTAAGAATTTTCTATCTACTAGATCAATTTCTCAAAATTCTTGCTACCAAGTCATATTTTCTATGTGGAAGCTGAGTGTCTTTTACTCCGAATGTGAAGCTTGAAAAACAAGAAACAATAGCTTTCTTGGGGTTTGTTCTAGGAGCTATTGGTCTTTTTTATGCTGCTAAGATACAAGGTCTAATATATGTTATTATCGATCTTTGCAGAACCTGCCTCAATATCGAAAGTCCACAATGTTAGATCTTCTTAAATGGGAGAAAAATAGTATGAAGGTATAATTTATTGTCTTAAAACTGATGTCATTTTCTTCTATATATAACTTTTGTGTAAATTTTTTAACTAATCCTATACGATTGCTTGTTTTTGTTGGTATAGGTTTTCTCCTAAAGTTTTTGTTTTGTGCTGGTGGGAGCAAGGGATAAATACGATGGGATCGAGGGATGAAGACAATATAGACGGTGTAAATCCATAATTTAGAAGACATGCGTTTCCAATAGTTTGTATAAATATTTTTCCACAACGGTTTGTACAAGGGAAATGATTCACATAAGTAGGTAATTGTTTAGTAGACAAGCAGCTCAACTTGCACTTTTGTGAATCTAGGGCCTCAATTTGTGAATCTCACACTTTTGAATTGTGAATCTATGAACTTAGTGTTTAAAAATAGGATTTGACTTTGTAAAACTTGGTCTTATAGTTTGTGAATCTACAGCTAATCTATGTGATGAATCCTATGGCTAATCCTAGTTTGTTAAAGTATGGCAGACGTTTGTGAAACTAGGATCTCAATTTGAATAGCAATAGAAATTTACATATTGTATTCACAAAATATGAAATAGCAACCTTTAAACTAAAACGATTTCACCCACTGACGTCTCGCTTTCGGTTTCACAAAATCAGACACGTTTCATAAAATCAAACTATTTCATAAATTGATGTCTACCTTTCTTCCAAAAAATATGGTCTAGGATTTACAAAATCATCAAATACTACAAAATCATAAAATGCTAACCAAAAACATATTACCAAATGCTTGAGATGAAAACCAAAACAAATCAAAGAAAAGGAAACGGTAGTTAAAGCTTGTGTTTATTCAATCCTCATCATCCTGGGAATGCATCACTCTCTATTCCGCTTCTTCCTCTTCTTCCTCTTCTGATGTATGCACCTGTGTAAAGGAACAAACCTTTAATTAGATACTCCTTTGAAAAAATATTGTCTAGGAATCACAACGATGGTAACAAATATTTGAAATTATAAGAGAGATAAAAAATTTAAAGAATAATTACTTGGTTTTCGAGAGGATGCTCCGCAAAATGATTTGGACAATTTCTTTTGTCATGACGTGCCATACGTTTACAGTTAGCACATAGACTTTTCGGTTTTTCTGCCTTCTTAATTGCCTTATTTTTGTTACTCACCATCCTTTTACCGCTACCTTTGTTTTTACACATCTTAGGGGGTAAGACCTTCACTTCTTTGGGAGCCTTGACATTGAGAAGGACTTCCAAATGTTGTTCTTTGGTCATAGGCTCCGATTTTGGCTCAAGTTTCTCTCGGAATTCTTTAAGTAAATTTGCAAATTCACTCATATCCGATTCTTCTTTTCTTTTGAGGATACCCACAGTTGCGTAAATCTCAGACCACACACCAGACATTCCAATTTTCCTACTATCATTAGCATTGTAGTTGTGAAGAAGATTTCCATTAGAATCATAAATTGGGTTTCTCAGTGCCTTCTTACTCCACCTACGCAAAATGTATTTCTCAGGTATTTCCTTAAATTTCCCAGAGCAAATCCAAATGATGTGATTGTATAAAAATTCCCTTCCTTTCAAAGAGTTTACATGTACAACTTACATCCATCGTCCTCCTATTGTACTCAACTCCATATGTCTTTTTCTTATTTGCGTCTTCAACCATTGAAACTTCAAAATGAGTTTCTGGATCTGGTGGGGTGTATCCAACCACACTACACGCGTTTACCGCACACTTCACTTCCTCTTGGAATTCATAGAAAATTTCGTGTGTATACGCCTTGTAACACCCAGAAATGTACCCTATTTTTATAGTGAAAATATTTTACGGATACTTTTCAGCGAATTTTAGTTTTATTTTGGAATTTAATTTTCCGAGTCGAATTTAGAATTTCCGAGTTCGTATTTGGAATTTCCGCGAGATTCCATGTGAATACCGTCTTAAGCCGTCTTTGACTTTTTCTTGACTTTTGAGCCGTCTTTGACTTTCGTTGACTTTTTCCCACTTACTCCCCTCATACTCACCCTAAACCTAATTCATTTCCCACAACTCAAATTTCTTTCTTCTTCACTAAGAAAACCAAAACCCTTGCCTCCATTTTTGATCCGTCTTAGATTCGTCGCTACTTCTTCGTTACTCGCTCAAATTCACGTAAGTTCGTCTTATTCTTCCCCTCTTAGCTTCCTCTATCCTTATTGGTAATAAAATTACCGTCTTTCTCGCTTTTTAAATTATCCGTCTTTCTCAAGGTGAATGATATTCATCTTTTATTATCTAATTGTATGTAGGTGGAGACTAGGAAGGTTTAGAAACCGTTTAAAGACGCTAAAAGGTAACGGTGAAGGGTTACTCTATATCATTTACGTGTTTTAATGTGTTTTCAATGTTAGAAATCGTATTTAGAATATGATTAGTAATTTTAGGAATTGTGTTGTTGATGATGGTTGTTGTTAGTTGATAATTGATATGAGAATTGATGAATTGTGATGATAGATGATATTTGTGTTATGCCTTAGTGAAATTGTGGAGAATTGTGTGACTCGTACCTGTCCGAATAGGACGCAGGCTGCGTCGTGGTGACGCAGGCTGCGTCACTCGCTGCCGACAGTAATTTTCCTGCACTGACCCCTTTTCGTAAAATGATCATATCTCCTTCGTTACTTGCTTGTTTTGGGCTTGTGACATCTCGTTGGAACCGTAAGAGGATAAGCTATCACCTCCATTTGAAATTTCTGCATTTTCATGTCTAGAACTCTAGTTATGACCGTTTGAAGTGGACCCTTGTTTTCATTGGGTTCCAAACAACGTTGTTTTGGAGAGGTGATCTATGTTTTTATTCATTATGCTTCATAAACTTGTTCTAATGCTTATGTATCATGTATTGACTCCTGTTTATCATATTTAAACTTATATGATTCCCTATTCTCATGTTTTGTGACGGTTTTTGGTATGTTCCCACTTTGAGTCGGTTTTTTACAAATGATACGGTTTGAGCACTATTTTGTCTTGTGCTTTGTACTCTCATTCCCTTGGCTACCTCCACGTTCGTAAGGCTGGAATGTCGGAACGGGGAGGTATCCTACTGCTTAAATGCATGTGTTAGTGGGCATACGACGACGTTGTTGAGAGTTGAACGCTATGCGTTGATCGATCCGGCCGTCAAATGTTGTGTACTTGCGAGGTGGTGTTATTTGCATGTAGCGTACCGCTTGTTATGAGGCTTGAGCTCTTTTCCGCCTCGTTTGTGAATTGATCTACCGAATTTGGGGTACTCGGCATATATATTGTAAGACCCGGGTCTTGGATGCGAAATGTCATCGCGTGTCGAATCGGAAAATGATTTATTCCGAGAATCTGGCCAGGTTTAGACTAGGAACCGTATTATTATCGTCGCCCTACCAAGAGGAAATAGGTCTACCTATACGAAATGTCATCGTATATGGGTTGAGGGAAATGTCATCCGTGAACGCCTTTTAATCATACTTGCCATGTACACGATGCTGGTGCGTTTCATTTACCGTGAGATTTGTCGTCTTTGTGTCGTTGTCTTTGAATGCGTGATTTCATGATTTTATTCATGGTCATTGCATGACTTGACACCGTCAAGGTCTTGGTTCGTGAATGGATGATAATATGTTGGATATTAGGTGATCATCGCATGACTTGACTGGTTTGTCTGTCGAGTCTCAATCTTATCAATCTTATACCGCTAACGGTGAGATGCAAGCCCTAGTGAGCGTATTCGATTGCCTAAGAGTGTCTTTCCCGAGTCTTGGAATAACATGATGGTTACGGAATTGATTTCTATATGATCTTATCATTATATCTCGTATTGCCTATTGTTCTTATCGCAATTCACATGGATATATATATATATGCATGCTTTACTTTCGTATTACCTTATGTGTACGTTTGATGTAATATGGCTGGGAGAACCCGGAGTTACTCCCCACTGACTGTGGCATTCATGTTTTTCATGGATGAACAGGTTTCTTGCTTGGATGATTTTTGGCTGTGACATTTTGGGGTTCGGGTGTGAGCTAGCGGGCGTTGTCCCTGGAAGTTCACCTCTAGACGATAGTAGCTAGTTTTTGTTAAACACTTGTTCTTTGCTAACATTTGAAGAGACCCCGTCTCTTTATTGTATATTCCGTACTTAGTTTGTAACATTTTGACACACCTCGTGTTATATATATCTTGCATGTTTAAAGTTTTTAAAAATACCGTATTTCCGCATATTATTCACATGCTTGTTTGATTTATTATTCCGCATTCGCGAGGGTTGTCACAGTTGGTATCAGAGCTTTGATCGCTCCCGACGCACACACGTGAACCCTAACTTAAACTACTTGACCTTGAAATAATAAATGAGAGTTGGGTAGAAGTTAAGGACTTTATTTGGTAGTCTATTTGTGTATGCTAATTGATAGGAATAACTTAAATTGTTTTTGTTCTTATGAAGATGGTTGGACCTCGTGTAGAAGAGAACGTTGTTAGTGCCAACCAAGTCCCTCCTCATAGGGAAGACAATTGCCAAGGAGGCTATGCTTGGGTGGCTAGCCAAATTGCTGGGAGAAATATTACGCCTTATGGTGGTGAGCCGGACCCTACCGTGCTCTCGGAATGGTTTCGAGAGATGGAGAATCAATTCGACTATTACCAAGTCCTTGAAGAGGACAAGGTAAGGATTGCTCAATTCTTTCTGGTAAGGGAGGCAGACTACTGGTGGTCTATTTCCAATCCCACCGCTATCCTTGAAATCAATTTCGAGTGGGAATGTTTCAAGTCTCTTCTTGAGGACCGATTTTACCCCATGAAGCTCAAGCAGCAAAGACTCAGAGAATTCATCGATTTCAGGCAAGGTGATTTGTTGACCCAAGACTTCACCACCCAATTCAACCAGCTTGCTCGCTTTGCGCCAGGACTCATCAAGGATGATGAAGATCGAGCTTTTTACTATCGTAAGAAGCTTAGTGCTTTGCTCCAAAGCAAAGTAAGGAGGAGCTCTACATCTTTCGGAGAATTGTATGACGATGCTCTTCGGGCCGAGGACTCCATGAAGGTCTTTAGTGATGGGGCGAAAATGAAGAGTCCATCTCCTTTATCTTCTTTCAATCAAAGGTCAAATTTCCATGACAAAAGACTTTCCGCTTCCTCTTCCTCTAATGCCTATGCTAACCAGAGGCGTTTCAATGCTTCCCCTCAAGCTCAAGCTCGAAGTCGATTTTGTGACGGTTGTAGGAAACCCTTTCACCCGGGAGTAGGATGCTATGTTAGGCCTCTCTCTTGCTATTTCTGCAAGGAGTCTGGGCACCTCATTCGTGAATGTCCCAATCGTCAGACTTCCGCAACCGGTGCCAAAGCTAAAGGATCCAGCTATGTACTCAAGCGAGCCAAAACCGTTGCTTCCCCGGAGATCGTGTTTGGTAGGTTCACATCCTTAGATCAATTTCGTTTTCCTTTTCCGCCTTCATCTTTTCCATCAGATCGTAGTTCTTGCATGATGCCTCCTAATGTTCATGGTTTCATGTTCGTCTTCCATAATCTCTTGTGAGGTAGTTTTCTTTAGCTAATGTAAGGAGTAGTGATTGTGTTTTGATGATGTGCTAAATATGGTACCTACCCATCCTATGGAGTTAGATTCATGTTTTATTGACTATAAGGAATTGAGGATAAATGGGTTGAGCCTCTCTTGATGATTTTAGACTTTGAATCTTGATATTGTAATATCACCTTGAGGATCGAATAGATCGTAATGATAGTTTGTTGTTGTTAAGGATTATAGGGGTTGCTTTAAAGATTACTTGAGAGTTTATTACCCTTATATGTTGGACCCTAGCAATAATGTTTACTTTATGGAATTTGGACTTGGTGACCAATCTCGAAGGAAATTTTCATAAGCAAAGACCGATACATTTTGAGTTTTGATGGGTTAGATGTTTTGATTAATTGAAGTATCGCCTTGTGTTTGGCAATATGTATGATTTGGAATTTGTACTCATTCTTTGTTTGAGGAATCGTGTTTTGACTTTTGTGGATGAAGAGGTCCTTGTAAATTTAGGATAGTGGGTTTGAAGTAAATTGGATTAAAGGATTTCATGGTAAGTCTTTTACTTTGTGGTTGTTAGTGATCAGGTTTGCATAGATAAATCTTTTGTTGATAGTTTCTAGTAAGAGTTTTAATGGGGCTAAGAAGATTGGAGGGCGTAGTGAAATTTCTATGTGGATTATTAGTGGTGGAGTCTACCATACCAATGGACCTTGGAAGATTTTAATTGAATTTGAGTAATTGGAAGTTGTTACCCGAAGTTATGGTTATGAAATATTTTGGTAGAAATCTGATGATCGAAAATGTTGAGGAAAATGCACTCTCTTGAGAACTAGTTACTCGTGTAGCTAGATGTCGAGTTGCAATCGACATTTGAATTGTCATAGATGGATGATAGTATTGTGTTTCATTCCTTTCTTTTTCCTCAAATTGATCTTTCCTCAATCCGCTACTCTTCAATCCTTCCCCTTTTTGGTCCTTTTTGCTCATTGGCGTACCTCTTAGAATCACGAATTGTGTTTTCGATGTTCGAGTCGCGTTACGTTCGTGTAATGTCTTCTTATTTTGATTTTATCTTGATAAAACTTTCAAATTTCCATATTATATTTCTAATTTAACGTTTCAAAGAAGTTTAAAAATGGTTTGGGTACCCTCTTTTTGGAGAAAATGGATTTCTTTTGCTTTTATATTTGGATTTTGCGTTTGGTTGGATGTTGCACTTGTTATTAGAGACGCGTCTGATAACTAGTCCTGCACTTACTAACGTTGTTTTGAATTTTGATTTCACTATTTCGACTTTGCTTTTTGGATAATTAGAGTTCTCGTTCGCGACGAGCATTCTTGAGATCCGTAAGTAAAGTTTTACACTTATGAAAATTCTTCTTTAAACCGTTTTCTAGATGAACCTCGTTTCATAAATATTCCCCTTATAAGAGTTTTCGTATTAATTTTGAAAACCGAATCTTGTCCTTGATACTTTTGTTTTCTACTCTCAAGTTTCGAGGACGAAACTTTTTAAAAGGTGGGGTGATTGTAACACCCGCAAATGTACCCTATTTTTCTAGTAGAAATATTTTACGAAATCGTCTCAGTAATTTTAAGTTTTAAATTAGCTTTTTAAGTTCCGAGTCGAATTTTGAATTTCCGAGTTCGTATTTGGAATTTCTACGAGATTTCATGAAAAAGCCGTCTTAAGTCAAGTTTGACTTTCTTGACTTTGAAAATCGTCTTTGACTTTTTCTCTCATAACTCACACAACTCCCTCCTTAACCTAATTCTTCATTCAACACAACAACAAACACACTTTCTTCTCCCTTAAGAAAGCTCATCATTTTCCCTCTTTGAATTCGCGTTTAGAATTGACGTAACTTCTTCGTTACTCGATAGAATTCACGTAAGTTCGTCTTATTCTTCATTCCATACCTTCCTCTATCCGTGTGCATAATAAAATTATCGTCTTTCTCGCTTTTTAAGCATTCCGTCTTTCTCAAGATGAGCTTTATTCATCTTTTTGCGATCTAATTGTAGGTGGCGACCTCCAAGATCCCGACAAAGACTATTTCCTTATAGAGGAGGAGCTTGACGATCATTAGAGACGCTAGAAGGTAACGGTGAAGGGTTACTCGGTATTACTTACGTGTTTTACATGTTTATATGCTAGAAAATCGTATTAGAATACGATTAGGAAGTTTAGATACCATGCTATGATTAATGAATGATGTTATATGATGAATATTGATGATATATGTTGATTGTTGATGATTATTGGAAGTATAATTGAGTTTTGAAATGAATTGGTTGAGCTTTGGAAGCTCTCGGGTGAAGAAGTGCTCCCAGCCGGTCGACCGGCCGCCGGTCTGACCACCGGCTGGGAACACATCAGTAACTTCTTTGGAATTTGGGTTTTTGCATGATATGGTGCTCCAGGCCGGCCAACCGGCCGCCGGTCCATCCACCGGCCTGGAACACATCAGTATTGACGTTTTGATTTTGGTGTGATGTTCTGTGCCGGTCGACCGGCCGCCGGTCGACTGACCGGCCCAGACCCCTTTTCTCTGTTTTTGAGTTTTTGCCTGTGTTCTGAGCCGGCCCACCGGCCGCCGGTCTGTTGCCCGGCCTGGAACACGGCTGTATGCATTTCCTTTATTTTCTAAAACTCGTGATTTATAATAGTTCGCATGATCCGTTTACCGTATAATTTTACGTAATGTCTTATAATATTCATGTTTTGGATATATGATATCTCGTTCGCATGTATCACATGTTTTGTGACGGTTTTCGATATGTTTCCACTTTGAGTCGGTTTTTACATATGTTACGGTTTAAGCATGACTGTGTCTTGTGCTTTGTATTCTCATTCCCTTGGCTCACTTTCGTTCGTAAGGCTGGAATGTCGGAACGGAGAGGATCCTACTGCTTAATTGCATGTGTAGTGGGCATACGACGACGTTGTTGGGAGTTGAACGCTATGCGTTGATCGACCCGGCCGTCAAATGTTGTGTACTTGCGAGGTGGTGTTATTTGCATGTAGCGTACCGCTTGTTATGAGGCTTGAGCTCTTTTCCGCCTCTTTCGTGAATTGAGCTACCGAATTTGGGGTACTCGGCGTTTATTTTTGTAAGACCGAGTCTTGGATGCGAAAATGTCATCGCGTGTCGAATCGGAACATGATTTATTCCGAGAGTCTGGCCAGATTTAGACTAGGAACCGTATTATTATCGTCGCCCTACCAAGAGGAAATAGGTCTACCTATACGAAATGTCATCGTATATGGGTTGAGGGAAATGTCATCCGTGAACGCCTTTTAATCATACTTGCCATGTACACGATGCTAGTGCGTTTCATTTACCGTGAGAATTGTCGTCTTTGTGTCGTTGTCTTTGAATGCGTGATTTCATGATTGTATTCATGGTCATTGCATGACTGACACCGTCAAGGTCTTGGTTCGTGAATGAATGATAATATGTTGGATTTGTGTAATCATCGCATGACTTGACTGGTTTGTCTGTCGAGTCTCAATCTTATCAATCTTATACCGCTAACGGTGAGATGCAAGCCCTAGTGAGCGTATTCGATTGCCTAAGAGTGTCTTTCCCGAGTCTTGGAATAACATGATGGTTACGGAATTGATTTCTATATGATCTTATCATTATATCTCGTATTGCCTATTTGTTCTTATCGCAATTCACATGGATATATATATATATATGCATGCTTTCCTTTCGTATTACCTTATATGTACGTTTGATGTAATATGGCTGGGAGAACCCGGAGTTACTCCCCACTGACTGTGGCATTCATGTTTTTCATGGATGAACAGGTTTCTTGCTTGGATGATTTTTGGCTGTGACATTGTGGGGTTCGGGTGTGAGCTAGCGGGCGTTGTCCCTGGAAGTTCACCTCTAGACGATAGTAGCTAGTTTTTGTTAAACACTTGTTCTTTGCTAACGTTTGAAGAGACCCCGTCTCTTTGTTGTATTTCCGCGTTTAGTTTGTAATATTTTGACAC
>JAIUZE010026208.1:0-13651 GCA_022085475.1 Heliosperma pusillum | reverse complement strand
ATATATATATATATATATATATATATATATAGGCAAGTTCTAATGAGTCCACCTTTAGAATTGAGTTCATAAGTCCTCATCTTGGCCTTTGGATGAAAGAGATGGAGGGACAAGATTAAAACAAGATGGAGGGCTAAGATTAAAAGAAAAATGAATGGACAGGATTCGAACAAAATGAAAGGACAAGATTAGAACAAAATGAGTGAGTTTTAATGACTTTCACCTACATTACGAGTGTAACTTTAATCATTATTTTTGTAACATCAAGCTAAAATGTGATTTTAACTATATAAATTTATATTTATGTAACTTTAAGACAAGTTTATGTGATTTTAGGCTTTTATGAGTATAACTTTAGTCATTACGAGTATAACTTCAACTTTTTTTTTGTGTAACTTTAAATCAAAATGTGATTTCAACTATATAAATTTGAATTTATATAACTTTAAGACAAGTTTATGTGATGTTTGCTTTATTATGAGGCTAACTTTAGTCATTAAGAGTGAAACTTTAACCATTACTTATGTAACTTTAAACTAAAATGTGATTTCGACTATCTAATTTGAATTTATGTAACTTTAAAATAAGTTTATAGGACTTTTACCTTTTTATGAGGCTAACTTTAGTCATTAAGAATGAAACTTCAACTATTATTTGTGTAACTTCAAACTACAATGTGATTTCGACTATATAATTTGAAATTATGTAATTTTAAGACAAGTTTATGTGATTTGTAATTTTTTATGAGGCTAACTTTAGCCATTAAGAGTGTAACTTCAACCATTATTTGTGTAACTTCAAACTAAAATAAGATTTCGACTATATAAATTTGAATTTATGTACTTTTAAGACAAGTTTATGCAATTTTAGCATTTTTAAGATAAGTTTATGTGATTTTTGCCTATTTATGAGGCTAACTTTATTTATTAAGAGTGTAACTTCAACCATTTATTTTTGTAACTTTAATTAAAATATGATTTCGACTATATAAATTTGAATTTATATTATTTTAAGACAAATTTTTGTGGTTTTAGTCTTTTTATGAGTGTAACTTCGATGCTTATTTGTGTAACTTTTAGTCAAAATATGATTTAAAATTTGAACACTTTTATAAGTATAACTTTAACCTTTATTAGTGAAACTTCATTTATTAATTGTGTAACTTTTGGCAATGATAGTGTAACTTTATACTATAAACGATATTTAATATATTAATTTGAATTTTTTAAGACATGTTTAGGTGACTTTAGTCTTTTCCAGTGTAACTTCAGTCCAAACTAGTGTAACTTTAGTTATTAATAGTGTAACTTCAGTCATTAATAGCGTAACTTTAGTTATAAAACTCTTAAATGGAGTAACTTTAGTTAATAATTGTGCAACTTTAATATATAATGATGTAACTTTAGATCTGGAAACAAATACACCAAAATAAAAAAAAGAGAACTAAGAAAAACATAAAAAATCGGAAAAAAAATACACCAAAATGAAAAACGAGAACTTAAAAAAAAAACATAAGAAATTTAAAAAATCCACTAAAATAAAAACGAGATCTAAAGACAAAAAGGAGAGTGAATATGAAAAATAACAAACTAGATCTAGGGAAAAAAATATAAAATGAAAAATGAAATAAAAAATTAAAAATTAAAAACATAAGAAATCTGAAAAATAAAAAACAATATGATTGGTGGTGGTTGTTTTTTCTAACACTTTTTTTTTAAGATCTAAAATGGTAGTGCAAAAAAACGATATCTAAATAATGAATAACGAATTTGATAAAAAAAAATCAACAACAACCATTTCGTCGACCAACAAAAAAAATACGAGATTTGAGAAAAATAAATAAATACCCAACAAATCTGGAAAAACAAAATTTGAATAAAAAAAAGAACTTGATTTTTTTTTCCAGATCTGAAAAAGTGGCGGTTTTCCAAGCCTTAAAAACGACACAACAACGCTGCAGTAGCCGACCCACTCTCCTCCGCCTCCCCTCTCCTTCTCCTCTCCCTCCTCTCCTCTTCTCGGCCAGACTACCACCAGCAACGACGTCGGTCTGGCCGAGAAGAGGAGAGGAGGGAAAGGAGAAGGAGAGGGGAGGCGGAGGACGACACGGAGGAGGCCCGGACCGCCAGGCTAGGCGGCGGGAAGGGGGGGTAGATGGAGGACGTAGGGCCGGCGGCAGCGGAGGAGGGGCAGAAGTGGTGGTGGTGGTGTTGGGGTTTGACAGACGGAGGAAGGAAGTGGCGGTGGCGGTGAGGAAGTGGTGGTGGTGTCCGGTGGGGAAAGTGGTGATGGTAATTTTTTGGTTTTTTTTATGAAAGGATGGAAGAGAGAGAAATGGGTAGAAAGAGAATGTGAGGATATGAAAATGAGAGGAAAACAGTAAGAAAGGATATATATATTAGGGTTTTAGTGGAATGGATTGGGTGTGTCTCATCATCTTGACCATTCATTTTGTTTTAATCTTAGCCACTCATTCTCCTAATCCAAGGGCTTGGATTAGGACTGAAGGACTCAAATATACTAAGGGGACTCATTTGAACCCACTTCTATATATATATATATATAGAATATGGATCAAATGGGTCAATGCCAAAATCTTGAGTCCATGAGTCCTCTTAGAGGCCCTTAGATTTTGGAAATGGGTTGTTGAGATGAAAACACAAAAATGGTCATTAATAATGTGTTTAACTCCACTCTCTCACTACAACACTAATTAAACCACTAATACATTAATACCTCTAACTCACTTCACTCACAATTCATTCATTCAAAAACACTTCCTCCTTCTCTCTAAAACACCATCCTTTATTCTCTCTAAACTGAAACCACAACCAAAGCCAAAAATATAAACTAGATCTAAAACACCCTCCTCCATACTCCGCCTCCGCCTCCACCTCCACCAGCCACCATGCCGACACTGCACGACGCCGCCACCACGATGTCGCCACCACCTTGGCAGCCGCCACCACGATGTCGCCACCACATTAGCAGCCGCCACCACGACTTCCACTGCCGGCCACCACAAAAAAAAAACAAATTATAACACAAAAAAATCTGCCCTCCACCCTCATACCACCACAAAACTTCCACCACCACCACCAACTTCAACCACCACCACCACATTTTTAGATCTGAAAAAAAGAAAGAAAAAACGGCCAATCTTACACCACCACCCAAAGCGTCACGCCGCTCCTCGCCACCAACGCACCTCCTCTTGCCGCCTTTTCTTTCCTCACCACCGCGGCGACTCTTATCTTCATCCTCCTTTGCGTCGCCTCGCCTCTCCCTCCTCCTCAATCACCGCCTTGCCGTCACAGTCCCGCCCTCCCTCCTCTCTTCTTCATTTTTTCGATTAAAAAAAGGGGGGCTGGTTGGTGGTGCGTGGTGGTGGTGGGCAGTGTGTG
The DNA here is from genome assembly GCA_022085475.1 of Heliosperma pusillum. NCBI lineage: Eukaryota > Viridiplantae > Streptophyta > Magnoliopsida > Caryophyllales > Caryophyllaceae > Heliosperma > Heliosperma pusillum. The sequence continues at coordinate 10,247 of JAIUZE010026208.1, read as the reverse complement.
GTGGTTGTGCGTGGTGCGTGGTGGTAGTGTGTGTTGGTGAGGTCGTGTGTGGTGGTGGTCTCACCTCATTTCTCTCTTCTTCTTTTTTTTTTCTTTTTTTAGATCTAGGTTTTTCATATTTAATGATTTTATTTTCCTTAGATCTACTTTTAATTTTATTTTTCTTACATCATTTTTTATTTTTCAAATTTATTATTATTATTTTTTTCTTTTTCCTCCACCTTTAGATCTACTAAAAAGTATAAGTATTATTTTTTTTGTATAGATTTCTTTAATAAAAATATATTTTTGAAAAAAAATAATCATATTATCTCGTTTTTTTAATGTCAAAAATAGTTGTAGTTGTTATTATTGTTGTCTACTTAGTGTTATTGTTGGCGGTGATTGAAGTTACACCCTCAAAGGACTATGGTTACACTTTCAATGAATTAAGGTTACACTCTCATATCAATGACTTAAGTTACATTATTAATGACTAAAGTTACAATTATAAAAGGCTAAAGTTACACTCTGAAAATACTTAAAATGTCAAAAACTTGTCATAAAATCAATTTTTAGTATGAAATTACATTATTTTAGATTAAAGTTACACTCCTAGAAGGTTATAGTTACACTGTAAAAATACGTAAAATGTCAAAAATTTGTCTTAAAATGACTTTTTAATATAAAGTTAGATTACTTTAGATTAAAGTTACACTTGGAAAGGACTAAAGTTACATTATAAAAATACGTAAAATGTCAAAAACCTGTCTTAAAATCACTTTTTAGTATAAAGTTAGACTATTTTGGATTAAAGTTACACTTGTATAAGGCTATAGTTACACTCTAAAAATACGTAAAATGTCAAAAACTTGTCCTAAAATCAATTTTTAGTATAAAGTTACAGTATTTTGGATTAAAGTTACACTTGTAAAAGGCTAAAGTTAGACTCTGAAAATACGTAAAATGTCAAAAACTTGTCATTAAATCAATTTTTAGTATGAAATTACATTATTCTAGATTAAAGTTACACTCTTAAAAGGTTATAGTTACACTCTAAAAATACGAAAATGTCAAAAACTTGTCTTAAAATCACTTTTTAATATAAAGTTAGATTACATTAGATTAAAGTTACACTTGTAAAAGACTAAAGTTACACTCTAAAAATACGTAAAATGGCAAACACTTGTCTTAAAATAACTTTTTAATATAAAATTAGACTATTTTAGATTAAAGTTATACTTGTATAAGCCTAAAGTTACACTCTAAAAATACGTAAATTGTAAAAAAAACATGTCTTAAAATCACTTTTTAGTATAGAGTCAAATTATTTTGGATTAAAGTTACACTCGTAAAAGGTTAAAGTTACACTCTAAAAATACGTAAAATGTGAAAAACGTGTCTTAAAATCAGTTTTTAGTATAAAGTTACACTTTTTTGGATTAAAGTTACACTAGTAAAAGATGAAAGTTACACTTGTAAAACCGTATACTTGTAGAAAAATAAAATTTATACTTGAAGACAAAAGTTACACCCTAAAATCCTAAAATGTCATCAACTTTAAGCTAGAGAGAAAGAAAATTAATTAGTGTATAAGTAATGGATTAGTGTAATGGTTATTTGTTGCTTTTAATCTCAACCACCCACATTGAAAGATCTAAGGGCATATAAGAGGACTTAGGGACTCAAAATATATGAGGGACTCATTTGAATTTCTCTCTCTCTCTCTCTCTCTCTCTATATATATATATATATATATATATATAAAATAGATAGAGAATAATTTTTTTAAATAGAGAAGATATCATAAAATATTATATAAGGAGTCAAGATCCAGTGCAAACGAACACTCGGTGGAAAAAGTGAAAACGTACTACAAATCCATTATATATTTAAAAAGCTCGCTGCCAACATATTACTCCTACTAGTTACGACAAAGTATGACAGTAACATTGACACTACATCTTCAACCCATAAAAGAAACCAACACTGATACACTAAACCCAAATCGTCCTCATCTTCATCCACTACCACCATCATCAGTCATCGGCAATCACCACCATGAAGACATTCTGACCAGGTCCACCACTACCAACCGCCGACAAATAGCACGACCACCACTAGTGTAGATAACCCAAACCACCCTTAATCTCTCCCCCATCACCACTCACCTGATGCCGTCGTCGGTGACGGCGATAACCAGCAAGGGCGGCAAACACCATCAAGCATTCTCGTTGCAAAAAGTGATGGAGTTTAATTTAATATCTAAATCCTCTATTAAGATAACCCCAGTATACCAGGCCAACATCCTCTATCACGCATACACGAAATTAATGTACATGGTGTCTAATTTGATGTATCTCGAACAAATATTAATGTACCTAGTAATTAATTTCTTGTATCTTTGTTAAGATACATAAAATTAGTGGTTAGGTACATCAAAAACTAGTGTAGATACATTGAATCGGCAGGAAACCAATGAAGTGGATGAAATGAGGTTGTCGTCGCCGGCGACTTGCCATCTGCCATTTACCCATTCTACCAAAGATTTCCCATTCGATTCCATCAGCCTAGCATCATATAATCTCATAAAGGGCCATATCAACGGCTCAAGTAGAGGTTACGAATAGCTTGAAGGAACCGCGATGGGAGCGACGGTCGGAGCTCCGGTGATGTTAGAGAAACAGAGGAGAATAATGGAGATGATAAAGAGAAAGCACCGACGTCAATGACGGAGAGAGCTCAATGTAGCTTGTGGTTTGCCATCAATATAGCACCGTTGACCGGAGTGTGCTTAAAGTAGCCTGGATGTTGGCAACATCTAGATGCGGCGGCGTAAGGGTATGGGCTTGTGGGGATGTCTGATAATGATGGTGTTGGTGATTCATGAGTGAAATGTTATTATGGTCATCATCAGGGAGAAAAAATGGTACATTGGGTTTTGTAATTGAGGCATTACACGCGTGAGTCAATTTGGTCCTTTATTTATGCACAACTAGTTCGTTTCCACTTTTTCCACCGAGTGGTCGTTTGCACCGGATCCTAAATCTATATATATATATATATATATATATATATATATATATATATATATATATATATATATATATATATATATATATAATTAGGATCATGTGAGTCCACCCTATTGTTTTGAGTCCGTGAGTCCATGATAAAATATCACAAGTTATACTAAAGAATATCACGGGATATACTATACAATATCACACCACTTAACCACTTTTTCGCGCACTATTACAAACTTTTTTTTCTCATACTTTTTTTCACACCAATTGATTCCACTACGGAAGCATTGACAAACACCATCATTATCTCCCCCTTTCATGCCGGAAAGTCTCTATTATCGGCGTTTCAAGTGTATAGCTTCTTTTATCATATTTTCTCTCTATTAAACATCTTTACCTCCCGCATTTTTCTGCATAACCGACTACGAGACACCTAATTTAACGACAACATTGACAAATTTTGTTGTATTGAGGGTGGTGTGAGCTCCGAGTAAGAGTGGGTGGAGGAATACGAAGATTGAAAAGAAAACATGGGATAAATAATGGGTGATGACGGTGCCGGGAAATTGTTTGCTTGTGTCATCTAGGTGCTTGGATATGTCGTTGTTATTGGTGGATGGGTGGTCGTCGTTAAGGGCGAGAAATATGACATAGAATATTTTTAACCCTTTTATCCTGTTTTTTTTCATGATACTGTTTAGTATAACCAGTGATATTGTTTTGTGTAATCTATGATATTGTATCGCTGGAATCACGTACTCAAATATTTGGGTGGACTCACCGGATCTTGCCTATATATATATATATATAGAGAGAGAGAGAGAGAGAGAGACAGAGAGACAGAGAGAGAGAGATAGGATCACATGAGTCCATTTTTATTTTATGAGTCCCTAAGTCCTAATATAGACCATTAGATCAAAGAAATAAAAGGTCAAGATTAAAACAAAAAAAGAAGGGTTGATATAAAACCTCCCAAACCCTAATAATTTTCTGAAAACCTACACACGTTTCCACCCACTTATCTCTTTTCCTCTCATCTCTCTACAATTTCAGATTTAAACCCACTACCATCCCACTGCCTCACGTCCTTCGGCCTCCCTCGTCCACCTAACGCCTCAACCGGCCTCCACGTCCACCTCCCTCTCTCCGCCGTCCTCCTTGGCCGCCGTCCTCCACCACGCCTGAGACGGGCCTTCCTCCTCCTTCCGCCTCATCCTTCTTTCGTCCTCCACCAGCCCTTCTCCTTCCTCTTGCCGTCGCCCACCTTCCTCCTACCGCCGTTCTGCTTCCTCCTGTCGGCGTCTTTTTTGTTTTTTTTTTCTTTTTTTTTTATCTTTTTGGGTGGTGTTGGTGGTGGGTTAGTGTGGTGGTTTTTTTTTTTCATATTTGTGTCGTGGTGGTGTCTGAGTGAGTAGTAGTGTTGTGGTGCTCCGGTGAGGTTGGTGTTGTTGTGGTGGTGGAGACAAAATTACATAATGTTAGAGTAATTTTACTCTATAAAATGATAAAAGTTACATATAATTAGACCAAAGTTACATACAATTGTACTAAAGTTACATAAGATTAGATTAAAATTTCATCAAAGGACTAAATTTAGATAAAATTAGACTAACATATGAGTAAAGTTACATAAAGTTGACTAAAAGGTACATGAAATTAGACTATAGTTACATAAAGTTGTTCAGACTCAAATTATTAATATATTGAAAATCATTAAAGTTACACTCGTAAAAGAGTGAAATAACACTCGTAAAACACAAAAGTTACATAAACATTTTGTTAAAATTACATAAATTTAAATTAATCTGTAAAATGAACTATGCTATAATAAAGTTACAATATTTGAATGTAACTTTATTTTATAGAGTGTAACTGCAATATTTTGTTAATGTAACTTTACTCTTTTAAAGTCATTTTGAATTTATTCAGATTATGTAAGTCCAATTTTATGTAACTTTTATCTAATTTTATGTAACTTCAATCTATTGTTATGTAACTTTAATCAGGTTTTAAATATACTAATTTGAATTTATACATTTATATGTTATTTTTATCCAATTTTATGTAACTTTACTCATATTTTATGTAATTTTGTCCAAATTTTATGTAACTTTAGTCATTTCAAGTACCACCAACTACCACCACAACAAACACCCCTGGACCACCCAGGGCTAATCATCCCCATGACCAACACTTTCTAGATCTGAAACCCAAAAAGAAAAACGACTCAACATCAACCATCCCAACGACCACCATGGCTCACCATCCATTACGACCACCACTTTTTCAGATCTGAAAACAAAACAAAAAAAAAACAAATAGACTCAACATCTTCCACAAACCCACGGACGCCTCGACATCGAATATGGAGGAGGCGGTGGTGGCCGGAATGGTCGTGGTCAAAGAGGAAGGTAGGCGGATGAAGGAGGGAGGAGAAAGGACGTAAGAGCCGAGGTGGTGGTTTGGTGGAGGATGTCGAGGAGGGTGAGGGAGAAGGGAAGGAGGGAGGCCGAGGAGGAGGCGGCGTGGTGGTGGCGACTGGAGGTGGTCGCCGGGGGTGGTGGACGAGAGGAGGAAAGGGCGACTGGTGGAGGCGGAAGGAGGAGTGCACGGTGGAAGGAGGGAGGTTGGTTGAGGAGGGTGTTGGATTAAAATTTGAAATTGTAGAGAGATGATGAGAGGAAGACACAGAAGTGAGAAAAAAGGTGGGTATGTTTTGAAAGAATGATTAGGGTTTGGGTGGGTGTTGGAATGCTTTTATATTAGCTCTTCTTTTTTTGTTCTAATCTTGACCATTCATTTGTGTGATCTAATGGTTTAAAATAGGACTTAGGGACTCATCTAAGAAAGGTGGACTAAAGATGAGAGGAGGGAGAGGAGAAGGATAGGGGAGGCGGAGGACGGCAAGGAGGGGGCCCGGACAGCCAGGCTAGGCGGCGAGAGGGGAGGCAGATGGTTGACGCGGGGTCGGCGGCAGCGGGGGGATGGCAGAAGTGGTGGTGGTGTTGGGGTTTGACAGACGGAGGAAGGAAAGTGGCGGTGGCGGTGTTGTGAGGAAGTGGTGGTCGTGAGTGGTGGTGGTGTCCGGTGGGGGAAGTGGTGGTTGTGTCCGGTGGGGGAAGAGGTGATGGTAATTTTTTGGTTTTTTTTTTAGAGGATGGAAGAGAGAGAAGTGGGTAGAAAGAGAAGTGAGGATATGAAAATGAGAGGAAAAGAGTAACAATGAGTATTTATATTAGGGTTTCAATGGAAGGGATTTGGTGTATTTCATCATCTTGACCATTCATTTTGTTTTAATCTTAGCCACTTATCCTCCTAATCCAAGGGCTTGGATTAGGACTCAAGGACTCAAATATACTAAGGGGACTCATTTGAACCCAACTATATATATATAGAATTAGGATCATGTGCAAACTTACACTTCGGTGCGAACTTACGAAATAAACAAGAGCTGTTGGATTAAAAGTACAAAGGTCAGGATTTCATCCCAAATAACATTACCCAAGTCCCACCCATCAAACCTCTCTCCTCATCTTACTACTTTCTCACCCTGCCACCACCCTTACTCTTACTGTCGGCGGCCTCACTACGTCACGACGGTAACACCAGGAATGTCGTCGGCGGCATCAACAACGCCACCTTTTATCCTTTAGAAACAGTCCCTTCGCCAACAACAAGCATGACGTCAAAGAACCACCGTCCTTCGTTCTCGCTCCCGGCGATGAACTGTGCATGTTTGGGCTTTTCTAGCTCTAAACTATCCACCTAGTTCGCCGTTGGAGTTAGCTTTTTAAAATTTTAGGTCGACTTTTGTAGATCTATAGCTCTAAACTATCCACGTCAAAGAACCACCGTCCTTCGTTCTCCCTTTCCCGGCGATGAATCGTTGACGGCGAACCCATATGACATCGATCTGATTCCGTCAACCATCAGAGTTGAATAATTATTGCCGTTGGCGTTGTCTGATTGGCTGCGGTTTCCGCGTGTTTACTTGTGGCCGTCGTTGGATGTCTGACATTTATTCCGTATTTCCATCAATGATCCCTTGATAAGGCGAGCTCCATCCTTCCTGAAGCTAACAACATTTGAAATCAATAATGACTTTTATTCTGCCTTATATTATATTCCAAGTTGTATAGGTCATATTTGTATGGTGTAATTTTATTCTTTAAGCTTGATTATCAGCCTACATACTCTCATATATCTTCTCCAATATTTAATGACTTTTTAAAATTTAAAGTAACCACTTTGGTGAATGTGAACCTCTGGATTATTTAGATTTCTTTTTGAGACGATAAGTACTGGAACGTTATAATTTCTATATTCAATTTCACTCTACCACTTTACTTTTTCATGTTTGTCAACGTGTGTTTTACGCGCTAAATATCGTTAGCTACATATTTGCAAAAATTATAAAAGTTAGATATTTTTAATGTACTCGTAAAGACGAATCAAACAAGACTACACATGAATATATTTTCACTTATTAATTGAGAGAAAATTGCAATTAGAAGCTTACACATGAATAATGTACAAAATTGAATATGGTAGAGTGAAGTTGAAAGAAGGTAGTAGATGGCAAGATAGATACCCTCTTTTACCGGGCCGGGCTCTCTAATAGATTAGATATACTTTTTAAACTTACTATATACATATCTCCGGTAAGCTAGATACACTCGTTTGCCTTGCTAGATACATATCTCCGGTAAGCTAGAAACACTCGTCTGCCTTGCTAGATACATATATCCGGTAAGCTAGATACACTCGTCTGCCTTGCTAGATACATATCTTCGCTAAGCTAGATACACTCGTCTGCCTTGCTATATACATATCTCCGGTAAGCTAGATACACTCGTCTGCCTTGCTAGATACATATCTCCGGTAAGCTAGATATACTCGTCTGCCTGGCTAGATACATATCTCTGGTAAGCTAGATACACTCGTCTGCCTTGCTAGATACATATCTCCGGTAAGCTAGATACACTCGTCTGCCTGGCTAGATACATATCTCCGGTAAGCTGGATACACATTTCTTTGCCTTGGTTAACAACCTAGATACACTCATTTGCCTTGTTAGATACATATCTCCGGCAAGCTAAATATACTCATTTACTTTGCTAGATACATATCGCTAACAACCTATATACTCCGTACATTATTTTACCTTGTTAGATACACTCATTTACCATGCTAGATACATATCACTAACAACCTAGATACACTCTTTTACTTTGCTAGATATACTCATTTAAAATCCTAGATACATACCTTTAACTTGCTAATTATGTACTTTTATCTTGCTAGTACATTAATTTTACCTTTTTAACTACCTTCCTTTCCATGGTTAATTACATACATATGACAAGCTATACACACGTGTACTTTGCTATTTACCTTGGAAAAATTGGATCATGTTTGACTTTTGTTATTGATAGTATTTTCAAAGGCGTTTGCGGACCATTTAAAGCTAGATTGGATCAAGTGTCAGATGGAGTTTTATATCTATACAACGAGTTAGTCAAATACGGAGTATTTAATTAGTCATTTGTTTCAATTGATTTAGAGCATGTCTAAAGTTCAACAGCGTTAACTTGATCATTATTATTTAAATATTAAAATATACAACTTTAATGTAGTAAATTCAAATGTGAGAGACTGGGAGGAGCATCAACTCAGCTTTTTAATCATCACTCAAAAAGTCTTTAGACGTTTTTGCCATTAGCTTTAAAATCATAAACTTACGCGACGCTCGTTAAACCAATCGACCATCACCGTCGCCATTCTTCAATCGATGCCACCTCCAGCGTCTTAGGTGACGGCGGTGAACAACCGGACTAACCATCGTCGACCATTATTTTTGATACCACCACATACAAGACACAACTCAATAGCGCACGCACTCTGCCGCAACCACCTACCCACGTCGTGCACCACGACCACCATAAAAACGCGGAGATGTGCGTCTTGTCAACGCCGCTGGCGTTTTATGGATAGATTGCCGGTGGCGTCATCGCCAATGGTTCTACAAAATCGAAGATAAAATGGTGGCACACGGTGAGACATAGATGTGTAGTCGGCGTCGAACGACGGGACTTTATGACACCGTTCGATATTCCGGCGAGGGCTAGTGTCTCCGACAAGGTGATGGCTGATGTATTGGGAATGAAGAAGACATTATTGAATGAAGGGGAAAGGGGTTACGGTTGGTGGGGCGATTTAATCACAGCCTTTGAATATGTTTTGCTGATAAGATACCTTTTTTATATTAGTTCGTACAGTTCGTATGGAACATTAGTTTGTACCAGATCCCGATATATATATGGGCGGGTTCCCGTGCGAACTGAAGTTCAGTGCAAACTGTACGAACTACCTCACAGGCTTTAAATCAAAGTCTAATCAAGATCTAAAATAAGCCTTAAGTCACTCCTATATCTTTCCATTGATACCAGTCACCAATCACCCCTCACTACACGCTGACCACTTCACGACTGGTCACCTCCGACGCCGCAAAAATGACCGCCTCAACGACCGTATCTTAGCATCACTCACCGTTGGCTGAGGACCACCGTTGCTTCCCTTTTCCGTCAAGACGGCGCCTTTCCTTTCTCTGTCCTCGTCTTGATCCCACACATCACTCACCGTTGGCTATCCGGTGTTCCCGTATATTTCACGCCGGCGATGCTATTTCCTTTCAATGTCCTCGGTCACCCAGGTGCATGCCGCATCAATGTCGTCATCGCCATTTGGTGTTTAGTGTGGTAAAACTTTGAAAAAATTGATTTTATGATTCCAGATCTACAAAATATAGATAACATTTCAGAAAAGCAAGAGTATTTGGTGCTTCATCGAGATAGTTTGGGTCGGAAACATCATTTGTGTGTAAGTATTCCGTCTCCGACGACGGATAGTGGACTCTGGTCGTGGTTGTTGGTGTGTATTGTTATAAGCGTCTACATGTGAGGTGGGAAGCGGTGACGTTCAGTTGTATCGGTGAACTCTTTCAAATTGCAATAGTTCTATTTTAATATCATTAGCATGTTTTTTTAGTAAATTGAAGAAGGTGATGCAAGTGAAGTATGTCTTCTAATATTTACCCCTATCACTTGTAATAATACATAGCATGCTGAACTCTGATTGATTTCAAAAAATGATGGTGATATTGTATCACTGGTATTTGATTTTGGTGAGCATTTTTTTTCCTGTAATGAAGTTCATAAATGGATGTTTATGTCTTGGAAATAG
>JAIUZE010026207.1:0-12061 GCA_022085475.1 Heliosperma pusillum | reverse complement strand
TGTGAGCTAGCGGGCGTTGTCCCTGGAGTTCACCTCTATGACGAATTTAGCCTAGTTTTGTTAACACTTGTTCTTTGCTAACATTTTAAGAGACCCCGTCTCTTTGTTGTATTTTCCGCATTTAGTTGTAATATTTTGACACTCCTCGTCTTATTTAACTTGCATGTATAAAAGTTTTTTAAAACTACCTATTTCCGCAATATATTTCACATGCTTGTTTGTTTTATATTTCCGCATTCGCGAGGGATGTCACAACTAACTTTGCCCTTGTCATAAAAAAATTACCACTTAGCCAACTTCTGTCACTAAGTTCAATTTTTTCTAAAAAAACAAGACGATTTCACTAAAAACACAAAGACGGTTTTTTGAGACGGTTACAATGACGGATAATAATGATTCCGAAAATAATCAAGCTCGTAACGAAAATGAAGAGGTATGTTAGCGGATTTAATTACTCCCAATATTTTTTTAATAAAAATCGAAAATACTACTAGAAGAGATGACTCCTCTTCCCGCCCTAGGGCCGGAAGAGGAGCCAGCTCTTTTGACCCTAGGGCTGGACGAGCTAGCTCCTCTTCCCGCCTTAGGGTCAGAAGAGTTGGCTCCTCTTCTGGCCCTAGGGTGGGAAGAGAAGCTAGCTCGTCCAGCCCTAGGGTCAGAAGAGTTGGCTCCTCTTCTGGCCATACGGCGGGAAGATGAGTCATCTCTTCTGGTAGTACTATTTTTATTTTTATTTTTTATAATTTTACTATATTAATTTCCGTTTTCCTAATTCGTGTAGAATTTTGTTGACGGGAGTGACAACATTGATTACTCGGGACATTTTGCAACTAATCGACGATTTTCTTCAAGTAGGGAAGGTTTTATTTGGGCGTTTCAAACCGCCATTGCACTCAGATTTGGTTTGAAAAGAGGAAGCAACAAAATGAAAGTCCATAGACCTTAATTAGACTCTTCTAATTAGTTGCTAAATTACTTGTTAATTTAGTATTTAATGATCTATGTAACATGCATGCAAATATAAAGACATTTATATAAAGGAAGAAATTTTCTCACATTGATATGGAAAATATAAGGGCACAACAAGAACTCCTTCTTGTTGTTCTTGAGCTACAAATGTGGATGAACACAAGTAATCTCCAAAGTAGAAGATCTCCTCTAAGTTGCACCAAGATTAACCCAAATAATCTACCCTTATTATTAACTAGATAATAAGATAGATATAATACTACTAATATTATGACTATATTACTACACTAGTAATACTTAGTAAATATTAGTATATGAGAATTTTTAGTGAGAGGAAGAATTTTAGAGAGAAGTAAACAAATTGCACAAAATGAAATAAGAAAAAATGAACAACATTTGTTCATTATAAAGGCCATTTGACCGGACCTCATAGTCCAAAAATGACTATTATTTTGTTCAATTTGATCACATGCATTAGAGTGGAGTGTTGTAGTATAAGTGATGATTGTATACTACTTGTTATGTCACTTTCAATTAGTAACTAAAGAGTAAAAACAAGAACAACAATCATCACCATGTAACTACTACCATAACCGACCATCATGTACCTAGTTTGGTCCATTTTGATTTTTGATATTTGTCTCACAAATACTTATTGATCATATGGTTAATTATCTTGTATAATTAAGTGTTAATTTGATCATATAACAATTATATGACTCAATTAAATAAATAATATGTACTTAACATTTTAAGTAATATTTTACCATTATATCAATATATAATGGGTCCCACAATGCTTAGTTAAGTTATTTTACAACTCCTTGTAAATATAATTAACTAATTACCTCTATCTCAAAACCTCAACTAATTTAGTAATTTAACGATTAATTACTAAGTTAAATCTTATTTAATCGTATTAAAATAAGATATAAATTTATTAGTCAATTATCGCATAATTGAAAAATAAGTTTAATCGAATTTGAGTTCTTAACTCAATTTCTAACAATTATGTTGAGACCATTTCTAGATTAGATTGGTTGATGATGCCTTAAGACAAATTAATCTTATTGTTAATATAATGTGTGCCTCTTAAGTTTTAATCTTATAGTTATGGAAGCTCAACTAATTGTTCAAGGTTGCACAAGAAGTTCAAGAGATGAAGATCGTCATTGTTAGAGTCATAGTGTTGTATAAGAGATCATTAAACTCGATTCATGCTAAGTACTTCAAAACTGACAGTGACATGTCACTGTGGTTTCTGGCTCTTAAATATTTCGAAAATGTTTAACTCTTGAAAATAGTTTTCCAAACTTTTGATCAACATTTTACATTGCTAAATATTCTGGTTTGATCTTTATAAATGAAAGAAAGCTTTGGTTGACTTGGAGAAGAGGTAGCTTGCACAAAAAGACATTTGCCAAAAATGAGTTGTTTACTTTTCTATATTTGGTCACTACCATTTATGCTCTTTCTTGATGAAAAACCTACCCTTATTTTGTCTAAGTGTGGCTGCCAAATTAAGTTGACTAGTAAGCTTGATTACTTATGCAAGTAATTCATTTGGCTTGCATAAGGGGTCATGGTTTCTTGTGCATTAATTGGCCTTCTTGTTGTCCAAGCTGTGGGAAATAACTGTTTACATCCCCTTAAAATTTAGGATTATAACAAAATTATATAATATGAAAGCAAGTCATAAATATGAAAACTATATAAAATAAAGAGAAAACGAATTGAACCTTTGGTCCTAGCAAAATTCGGCCTAAGAACAGATATCAACACAGATATCCTCCTAATCGTAACACCCAAGACTGATTGAGATATGCCCTTGTAATTGCTAGAAAAGAATTAAAAGTTACAGTTAACTTTTTATTGTTTTGTGTTTTGTGTAATGGAGGCACAAGTTGAGAGAGTAGTAAATTAGGTTAGAATTTTTTTTTTTTTTCACCCTTGTTCTCACGGCACAAGTAGGTTAATTTTGAGGAGATTTAGTCTCCTCAAATAACTACCCATTGACCGGAAAAACCCTGAGTGTATCTGGACACTTTTTCCGGTCATTTTAGCTTCTAGTATAATGTAATAAATTATAATCGTCATTAGTCAAAGACCGACATTATAATATATCATTAATTATAAATATCCGTATATTTATAATTTTCCAATTAATCATAACGGTTTATGTTTAATTAGCTTACATTATATACAACAATTAAATATAACATTTTATATTCAATTTACGAATTACAGTTAATTCGTCTCAGCTAACTTTATTTAATCATTATTAAATAATTATATCATCATCACATTGACTAACCTTTTAGTCAAAACACCGACTAACCTTTTAGTCATTTAATAAGGCATCAATATGATTATTTTCTCAAATAATCACATCTCTCAATCACATCCTTTAGGTGTGACTTTTAGGAACCAGTTGATCACCGCCATCTGTATGACTATAACGTCAAACTTATCTAGCAAGCCAACCGTTATCGATAAACGTTAATCAACTGATTACAATACAAAGTATACCCTGTGAACCTACAGAGATTTATTTATGTTATTGCACTAAATGTGGAGGACACTGGCTCCAACAATCTCCCACTTGTCCGTACAAGTGTATGTGCGATAACCGATTCTCATATCCATAATAAAGTTCTCACACTCCAATGTTAAACCCATGTGGCAAAGTCCGTATTCACAAAGGTCGTAGTTTACCGTGATCATTCAAAGTGGTTTCCTCCCTAAAACAAAGAGTGGTTTCCCCGACTAGAGAGTAACTTAAACTGATACACGAATCTTCATTCGAGCATTAGGCCATGCATTTCAGTTACCACTCACCCCCCTCGAGTGGCCCTGAGAATATCAATATCCTGATAAAGGTGGATTTTTTTCTTTTTTCCTTCACTCGAATCTTCCGCCACCGGCAGTATGAAATGACCCAGTGAAAATCTACTTAGCCTCCTGTTACGGTCGACCATGAGAAAGAAACCAAAGTCACCCAAAAACTGCCTTTATCTCAAGAGACAGTCGATACTCAAAAGAATCGACTCTAGGAACACTATGGATGTCCTATCCACGACCCGACACCTAATGTTCCGAAACATTTAGGACTCCATAACGTCGTCACAAAATGTCCTGCGCAGTATCATTATAACTCGCATCTGTGATCGATCAGTCAACAGTTTGACTTATGGCTCGTTGAACCCACCATCAATCGACGTCACAAAATAATTGCTAGAGTTATCAGCTCATGTAGGCAATTACGGACCAATAACAAATATAATGTAATTCAGTTCACTTTGTGGTGTTCAATGTTGTCAGTACAACCCACATGAAAAACAAAATATATAACAAAACGATGATTTCATTAATAGTTTTATGAAAAAGATACAGATGTCTAATCCATACAAAACAACTAATACAACTCAGGAATACGCTTAATTCCCATGGAAATAACGTGCCCTTCATGCTTATCATATCTTAACGGTTTAGTGAGAGGATCTGCTACGTTATCATCCGTAGCAAACTTGTCTATCACTATCTCCCTTTGCTCCACGTAATCTCGGATCATGTGAGCCTTCCGTTGTACATGCCTAGACTTGTTGCTGGACTTAGGCTCCTTAGCCTGGAAGATGGCACCACTATTATCACAATAGATGGTGATCGGGTCATCCAAACTAGGAACTACAGTTAGTCCCCGTAAGAACTGACGCATCCATATAGCTTCCTTCGCAGCCTCTGAAGCGGCATAGTACTCGGACTCAGTCGTAGAATCTGCTATAACATTTTGTTTGGATCTTTTCCAGCTGACCGCAGCGCCATTAAGAGTAAACACGAATCCAGACTGAGATTTCGAGTCATCTCGATCCGTTTGGAAGCTAGCATCTGCGTAACCGGTTGCGCATAGCTCAGTGTCACCATCCATAAGTCAATACCCATCCTAGTTCCTCCGTAGGTACTTAGGATATTCTTGACACTATCCAGTGTGTTTTTCACCTGGATTGCCTTGGTAACCGCACTTGTCATCTCATGCCTATATGCCACGTCTGGACGTGTGCATATCATGGCATACATAATCGATCCTATAGCTGATGCATAAGGAACCCGACTCATGCGCTCGACCTCTTCCGATGTCTTTGGTGCCTGAGCTTTACTCAACTGCATCCCAAAAATCATTGGAAGGTTCCCCTTCTTGGAGTTGGTCATGCTGAACCTCTCAAGAATCTTATCTATATAAAACTCCTGACTGAGGGATAACATCCGTCGTGATCTATCTCTGTAGATATGGATCCCCAAAATTCTTTGTGCCTGGCCCAGATCTTTCATCTGGAAATGGTTCTTTAACCAGACTTTTACCGAAGTTAAGAGAGGTATGTCCTTCCCAATCAAGAGTATGTCATAGACATACAATATTAGGAAGACAATCTTGCTCCCACCTCGACTGATATTAAGCATGGGTTCCTCGATGCCCGAATCGAGTAAATCCATTCTCTTTTTATCACCTGGTCGAAAGGATATTCCAAACTCCGAGAGGCCTTGCGTAAGTCCATAAAGGGAACGCTTTAGTTTGCATACCTTCTTAGGATTTTTATGGTCAATGAAACCTTCGGGTTGTACCATGTACAACGCCTCCTCCAAATAACCGTTTAAGAAGGCTGTTTTCACGTCCATCTGCCAACTTTCATAGTCATGAAAAGCGGCAATCGCTAAGATTATCCGAATGGAACGCAGCATAACTACGGGTGCAAAAATTTCATCATAGTGCAATCCTTGCACTTGAGTGAAACCCTTTGCCACTAGTCGTGCCTTGTATGTATCTGTTTGTCCTTCTACAGAATGCTTTATTTTATAAAGCCATTTGCACTGAAGAGGCCGAACCTTATCAGGTAAGTCAACCAGATCCCATACGTTATTCTCATACATAGAGTCCATCTCGGATTGCATGGCTTCAAGCCATAGTTTAGAGTCGGAACAGGTCATGGCACCTTTATAGGTAGCGGGTTCGTTACTCTCTAGGAGTAAAACGTCATCTCTCCCATTCTCCTCGACCATACCAATGTATCTGTCTGGAGGAATGGAGACTCTACCCGACCTCCTGGGTTCCTCAGGAATATTTACCGCAGCCGATGATGAAGGAACATTTTCCTCCATTGGTTGCTCGGTTGTTGGCTCTTGAACCTCCGACAGATCGAAGGTTCTATCACTCGTCTTGTTCTCGAGAAATTCTTTCTCTAGAAACTTCGCACTAGCCGCAACAAAAACACGTTGTTCGTTAGGCGAATAAAAGTAATGACCAAACATTCCTTTTGGATAACCAATAAAGTATGTCTTGACCGATTGTGGGCCGAGCTTATCGTCAGGTCTCCATTTGACATAAGCCTCGCAGCCCCAAACCAGAATAAAGGACAAGTTAGGGACCGTTCCCTTCCATAGTTCATATGGAGTCTTGTCTACAGCTTTAGACGGACTTCGGTTAAGTATTAGAGCAGCTGACAAAAGAGCATAACCCCACAATGAATCAGGTACAACCGTGTGACTCATCATGGATCGCACCATATCAAGTAATGTTCGATTTCTCCGTTCGGACACACCATTCAATTGTGGTGTTCCAGGTGGAGTTAACTGTAGTACTACACCACAGTCTTTAAGGTGTCGATCAAACTCCTTCGAAAGATATTCGCCACCACGATCTGAACGTAGTGCTTTAATCTTTCTATCCAACTGGTTTTCAACCTTATTCTGGAATTCCTTGAACTTGTCAAAGGACTCACTTTTATGCTTCCTTAAGTAGACATAACCATATCTACTCAAATCGTCCGTGAAAGTGATAAAATATCTATAGCCATCTCTAGCGTTGATTGACATAGGTCCACACACATCAGTATGTATGAGTCCTAATAGGTCAGCAGCGCGCATTCCAACACCTTTGAAAGAAATTCGAGTCATTTTGCCTATGAGACATGATTCACACGTGCCAAAAGATTCATAGTCAAATGGGGAGATCGTCCCATTATCAATGAGCTTCTTCACGCGTTTTTCATTTATGTGTCCCATACGACAATGCCATAAATAGGTTTGATCTTTGTCACCAACCTTTGCTTTCTTATTATTCACATGCATTATCTCTGTGGTTTGATCTAAAACATATATTCCATTTATGGAAACAGCTTTACCATAAATCATATCGTTTAAAGAGAAAATACAGCTATTATCCTTTATTACAAACGAAAAACCGTCTTTATCAAGTACGGAAACTGAAATAATGTTCTTAGATAAACTGGGTACATAGTAACAGTTATTCAGAAATAACTCAAAACCACTAGGGAGTTGGATTACATATGTTCCCACTGAAACGGCAGCAACTCTAGCTCCATTCCCCACCCGCAGGTCCACATCACCCTTTGCGAGAGTTGTGATGTTTCTTAGGCCCTGCAAATGATTACACAGATGAGAACCACAACCAGTATCTAGTACCCAAGTTCCGAAACTTGCATGGTTAATCTCAATCATATGAATAAAAGATGACGTACCAACAGGAATGACGCGGCCTGATTTTACGTCTTCAGCATACACGGGGCAGTTCCGCCTCCAATGCCCAGACTTGTGGCAATGGTGGCACTCCACGTTATCTTTGCTCTTTGTCTTGCCTTGTGAGCTACCGCTAGTCTCACCAGGCCCACTCTTGACCTTTCCTGGCTTTTTGAACTTTTGCTTCCCTACAGCTAGGTCAGCTTGAGCCTTGCCCTTACCCCTACCCTTGTTGTTAATCATGAGAACGTCCTGTTTCACGCTCCCACTCAATTTCAGATCACTCTCGGTCTGTACGAGAAGTGAGTGGAGCTGATGAAGACTTTTCTTCATATCATTCATATAGTAATTTGCCCTGAAAAGGGCAAAACCATCATGAAGTGAATGGAGCACACGATCAATAATGATCTTCTCATCGATTTTACAACCAAGAGCCTCCAGCTTCTCGACATTCTCGATCATAGCAAGAATGTGTGGGCTAACCGCTTGGCCCTTCTGGAGTTTCGCTTCAAAGAAGCGACAGGTGTACTCATAGCTAACGATCCTCGGAGCTTTCGAGAACTCGTTAGAGAGAGTGGTGAAAATCTTGTTTGCACCCTGGGCTATGAATCGCCTCTGCAAATTGGATTCCATTGCAAAGATGAGTACGTTCTTTAACGCACCCGCCTCCATAACGAAATCACTATAAGCAAATGATTCATTGGCTCCTGCATTGGGGCCTGGGTTAGTCGGTAGTGGCTCAGTCAAGTACTTGAGCTTTCCGTCAGCATTCCGTAATGCCGCCTCCCAGTCCGCAAAGTTGGACCCATCATTCTTCAGTCGCGTGGACTGATTCATGTTGTCCATAAAGATCTTTAGCCAGGACTCGCGAGCGAGTGTAGCACTTGGCATTGGGTCGTCTGTACGTCCAGCCATTTGTTATTTTAAGCAGTTATATCTTTATATAACGTATTCAAGAAACTGTGAAAAGAAGAAAAAATTATGATAAGTTTCATCGTTTTAAAAATTAAGTCTTAATGCAAAAACTGTTTAATGCGATGACTCAAGCATTTATACAATTGACCTCCCTCAAGAATTATATAAATGATCCCAAGACTCAATTTCTGTAAATTGATAAGCCAACCTTTTGGCTAATTCTACCTTTAGAATTCTCGGTCGATAAATTTCTGTAAATTCTATCTTATAGTCCATTATAATCCCGAGATATTACTCGGACTACAATGTTGAGGTAAAATAGGTCAACACTCACTACTTACCCAACGTAGAAGGGGTCATATTATGACTTCCGACAAAGAAGGGGTTCATAGAAGTTTTTCCTATAAAGACTAATCTCAATTTTCATTTTAGAGGAAGATCCCATCATCTTAAATTTAATTCATTTTAAGTGAACAAATTCGAGCATTTCGTGAATGATTTAGACTAAGGTGATGGCCCTATGAACGAGTGACATCTGTATGTCTAAGATGAAAATACAAACTATATGAAACATTTTTCATGCATTTTAGGTGGTTTGGTTTAGGCGGAATATGATGCAGTTATTTAACATGTGAATGAAAAACAAAAGTACGCAAAAATACGTAAACTATTACAACGGTCCTAGTGTGGCTTATCTACCAAAATGAACAGTAAATACAAGTTTGGAATCCATCCTTATGGACCCGAGAAGCTTGACTTTGTCTCATCTTGGTCCATCTAGCGGGAGTGAGCATCCGATCTCCGTCTCTAGTCTTCTTTAAAATTACATTTAAAAATTACAAAATAAACCTATTTACATTCTAATTCCAAAACATAATTAAAAGAAAAATAAAAGGAGATTCGAGATCTCAAAATTACAACCAAACCATGTTTTCATCATTACGAAAATATGATTAACTAAAGCCACACTAGGTATTACATTTTTCAACCAATTGCAAAAATACGTAAAATAAACCATTCATTCATTCATTCAAAAAAAATGCATCAACTATATAAATTAATACTACAAAACATAATTCATTAATTATGTTGATTAATTATCCAAACCACCATTCAAACCGATCAAAATTATGCGACAATTCCTTAATTGCCCACAACAATTTTAATCTTCCATAATCCATTTTTATTTTAAACCTTTTTTAAAATAATTGGGTATCATTATTGTGAACCTTTTCACAATAACAAACAAACAAACATTATCTTTATAATGTCAAAAAAAAAAAAACCAAAATTTTTTTTTTTTTTTCTCTACGGGATACTGTTCACGTGAACAGTACCACAATTTTTTTTTTTTTTTTTTTTAATATTCCACGGTTTAAACATAAACAACCGGAAAAACAAATTAAAAAAAAACATCAAAAAAAAAAAACTGCTGCTACGGAAAAAAACAGATTTTTTTTTTTTTTTTATATGAACAGTAGCAGCACAGTAACACGGGCAGCAGTACTGAAAATTTTTCGGTGTTGCATATATTGCTAGATCGGTACAAAATTCAATATCTAATCGTTATTAAATATTGATTCAAACTAGATTATTCAATTTAACCTTTTAAAATGAACATATAAATCATGATTAAATCGATTATCGTTATATTCATTTAATCACAATCGCTTTGAACATCATTAAAATTGAATCATTGTTCAAAAATCATCAATTAAAACAATGAATCCGAAAAAATAGCAACATCAAAATCAAAACCATTCCATCTTATTTTAATTCAATCCTTATCAAATTAAAACAATCACAAATTTATTATATTGAATTTTAACCTATTAAAATAACAATATCAATAAATCAACAATGGAAAAAAACAAAACCCAAAAAAATCACACGGCTTCAACTAAAAAAAAAAACAGCCGTGAGTTTTTTTTTCGGTAAAACAAATTTTTTTTTTCTTTTCTCAAATTTATATTTCATAAAAATGAAAAAAAAACATATAATATAATTTTGTAGCCAAATGCTCTGATACCACTTGTGGGAAATAACTGTTTACATCCCCTTAAAATTTAGGATTATAACAAAATTATATAATATGAAAGCAAGTCATAAATATGAAAACTATATAAAATAAAGAGAAAACGAATTGAACCTTTGGTCCTAGCAAAATTCGGCCTAAGAACAGATATCAACACAGATATCCTCCTAATCGTAACACCCAAGACTGATTGAGATATGCCCTTGTAATTGCTAGAAAAGAATTAAAAGTTACAGTTAACTTTTTATTGTTTTGTGTTTTGTGTAATGGAGGCACAAGTTGAGAGAGTAGTAAATTAGGTTAGAAATTTTTTTTTTTTTTTCACCCTTGTTCTCACGGCACAAGTAGGTTAATTTTGAGGAGATTTAGTCTCCTCAAATAACTACCCATTGACCGGAAAAATCCTGAGTGTATCTGGACACTTTTTCCGGTCATTTTAGCTTCTAGTATAATGTAATACATTATAATCGTCATTAGTCAAAGACCGACATTATAATATATCATTAATTATAAATATCCGTATATTTATAATTTTCCAATTAATCATAACGGTTTATGTTTAATTAGCTTACATTATATACAACAATTAAATATAAAATTTTATATTCAATTTACGAATTACAGTTAATTCGTCTCAGCTAAATTTATTTAATCATTATTAAATAATTATATCATCATCACATTGACTAACCTTTTAGTCAAAAACACCGCCTAACCTTTTAGTCATTTAATAAGGCATCAATATGATTATTTTCTCAAATAATCACATCTCTCAATCACATCCTTTAGGTGGGACTTTTAGGGACCAGTTGATCACCGCCATCTGTATGACGATAACGTCAAACTTATCTAGCAAGCCAACCGTTATCGATAAACGTTAATCAACTGATTACAATACAAAGTATACCCTGTGAACCTACAGAGATTTATTTATGTTATTGCACTAACTGTGGAGGACACTGGCTCCAACACAAGCTTTAATTGTTTAATATTTTCTAACAATTGTGCTTAATTGGAGTGTGTTATTTTTAGTGTGTAGTATACTCTACTTTACACTATAAATACCACACTTATTTCATTTGAACAAATGTGCAACAACAAAATATTTTCAAGTTTAAAAGACTTTGAGTTTTATTGAGTAATTATCTTTGCAAAAATCATTTAACATTTCATACTTAATTGTTTTGCAAAATATTTTTCTTAAGTCTTTTACAAAGAGCTAGTTCGTTGTAACAAAGCATGTATTGTGTTCGATGATCTCGTGTTAGTACTTAATTGTTTTCTCCACCGTTCATTTTGTGAACATTTTGAGAAACACAAGTCTTGTAATAAACGAGTAGAACAAGTCTTAAGATAGAGTTATCTTGAGCAACTAGCAACTCGAAAGAGTTGGGGAAGTCTCTTGGCGGAGTAGCCTTGAGCAATAGCAACTCAAAAGAGTTGGGGAAGTCTCTTAGCGGAGTAGCTTTGAGCATAAGTCATGGTGCGGAGTAGCATTGAGCAAATAGCAACCGGAGTAGGTTGGGGAGTTGTTTTATTATTCGGGGTCTTTGTTTGTATGAGTTTACTTCAAAGATGTTTAATAAGATAACGTTGGATGTAGGTCGCGGAGTA
>JAIUZE010026206.1:0-15389 GCA_022085475.1 Heliosperma pusillum | reverse complement strand
CTCCCCACTGACTGTGGCTTCCGTGTTTATATTTAATGCGGTTGACAGGTTTGTGATGCATACTTGGGGTACATTGACGAGCTAGCGAGCGAAGTATTTACCTTGGACCTATATTCGGTTCTTAGGATTGTATATTATTATACACTCTTTTATTTCTGTATTTATACGGGAGATATGTCTCCCGTTTTAGATACTTTTTATGTATAATATTATTTCTTTTTTTTTGTTATGAACCTTTTTATTTATGACACCTTTGTTATGTATTATCATCTTTTATTTAGTTAAATTATTTTTTTCTTTTCGCAAATTTGAGGGTGTCACAGTTTCCATATTACCTTTTCCCCCTTTCATTCTCTACCTCACATTCTGCCTCAAACCCAAATAATTTCATTCTTGTTACGCCTCATTCACCAAACCATCATCCTTGGTTCCTCCATCATATGGATATTGTGCTATACTTTTCCTATCCATTTTCTCCTTCATCAATCTCTTAGGTATGCTCTCTCTTTTGTCATGCATTTTTCCTTTTTCTCCATCATTTGTGTCGTTCTTCTTTTCATAGCCCAGTTGTTCATTTGGGTCTTCCACGTTGTTATTGCTCATTTGGAGTCTCAAACTGTCTACGTTTCCCATCCATTTTCTCCTTCATCAATCTCTTAGGCTGCCTCAGAATCTCCTAGCCATGTCATTGATTTGCTTGTAGAATCCTGTTTCTCTTCACTTTATCATTTGCATGTCTACTTACAATGGATTATATTCACATGCGAGTTGCTCTTTTGTTTATTAACTATGTTATTCATGATATTTAGTGTTGAATTGATTGCTTATTGTTGCTTGTTGCTATTATTTGCGCAGATTCCATTTGCATCATTTGGGCAGACAACCCGACTTTACCTTCCGCGATCCGACTGGAAGATCGGCTAACATGCTCCTCTTTGAAGGTATCTCTTCCATTTGTTGCTTATTGTTATTATTGCGTCTACTAATATGAATATATTGATCAAGGTGAATATTTTACTTAAGACATTACTATAAATATTTACTCTTGTTCGTGGTACTGAAATGATGATGATTATGTGGATGATGCTCGCTGATGGTGATCTCCAAATGCTCTTGTTTTATTGGTTTTATTATTATTGTTCTAAACTATGGTGCTTATTTCAATTATGATGAAGATTAAGCCTGCTAATTATAGGAATTAACCTCATTTTTTTTCCATCAAGGTTTGTTTATGTTATTCCGTTATTGTTCCGTTATTCCAAACTCAAAAAATCCATAAATGGTAGGAGCATACCTTTAGATGGGGGTTTCGTTTTCCGTGACTTTTCTGTACAGTTAAGTGATTTCAGGTTCTCATATAAAGCGATTTGATGTGCCGGGGCTAATGTAGCTCATAATGTCGGCCTAAGATTCGGAATAGACCGCTTAATTATAAGGCCATTATGTCATAAGGGCACTATACTAATCCAACCCTTTACCACTTACCTTATCAGCATCTGATACGTAGTGGCGCTTATCACTACCCCTAGGTGCAAACCGAGATCATCCTTGGTCTAATCCTCTGGGAAAAGGTGCAGCTAAACTAGGTGGTCATGCAATACCAACTACAATGTTGTGTGTGTCAGACATCGATATCTTGGTGGATAGAAACATTGAATTTTACACGGCCATGGTTAACGTAGGAAAAGCTGTGAAAATGATGATTTATAAGGGCGTAGGCCATGCATTTCAAATCCTTGATAATTCTCCAGTCTCCACTGGTCGCACTCAAGAAATGATATCTCACTTAAAGAGTTTCATCAATTCCTCATCACGATATCAGTTCTCGTGTACTGATTTCATCATCCCGATCTTTACGTCAGATATATGGCCGGTGATGCAGGGTACTTGCTGAAACTAATACATGATTCGACTATACAATTGAAGTGATATAGATTTAAATGTAAGAAAAGAGTGTGAAAGTAGTGTGTTAAGTGATGAATATTTAAATTAATTATTGGTTTATGAAAGAGCATTAGTTAAGTGATTCCCTAGTTTGAATCTTGATGTCATCAAGCTGATAAAAGGCTGGGACATTTTAAGCCTTACTTTTGACTGGATAGCTTATTCTTTATTTCCAATTATTCCTTCAAACATTCTGCACTTTTATCTTATACGTTTTTAATAATTGCCCCAAGTTGAAGTGAAGAGACAATTTAGCTTATAACTGTATGATGGTATTGATCAAATGTGCTGCTGATGATGTAAATTGAAAGATGTGCTGATATGATGATGGTCATATGTGATGCTTACGATTTTTTTACAATAGAGGGGAGGGGGAAATCGAACATACAACCTATGGCCCACAATCCCTCCGTCTTACCCACTAGACCAAGACATGTTTGATGTGCTTATCGAAGATGATGGACAATTATGATAGTGACGATGGAGCTGTTTCATCCTTGGTTCCTCCATCATATGGGTTTTGTGCTCAATATCATGTAATTATGTAACAAATTTTGTCGCACAAATCTCATCACCTGGGATTTCGTGCTCTGCCGTTCTGCTATTACAGATGACCGGAAATGTTTTTAATCGGTATTCTTAGTAGGTTAGTTATCATTAGTAGCTTAGATTAGAGGTTTGAGTTATGTTATTGTTACTATTATCAGTATTTTGATAATATTGTATTGTTATTGTTATTATTACTACTAATGTTTTTAGTTGCTGTTATTGTTTGTTATTATTGCTATTATTCTTATGTTGTTAGGTCTTCTAACTATATTGTTTGTTAATAATGAATATTGGTTGTCTGTTATTATTAGGTATTGGATGTCCATTGAGACCACGACGGAACCGGTGGTGGGTAGTGGTGGCTGCAAGTGGTATTGGTTGTCTCCTTCTAATTTATTTATTTATCTTTGAGTTATTTCACTGAGATTATTCCGACTATACTTCTTATACGTTGCTTTTTGCTCAATTGTTTTTGCATGATTGCGGCAGTCTTTGAGAAGGACGGTTAGTGCGGGTTAAATCATTTGCAACATCTAGGGATCCCAATTCAAGGTTTGTTTTCCACTAATAGATTTCAGGTTTTTGATTTTGTGTTTGTTTTTCTAATCAACTATTGCGACTTAATTAGTTCACCGTTTCTCCATCTTTGTCGTTGCCCGGTTGAATTTTAACGCTGAATTCTGAGGACCTTTTGTGGCAGTGTTGGATGGGGGAGGAGATGATCTTATTCGTGGATTTAAGAGTCCTCCAATACCGTCCTTGTTGAATTTATGGGTTCTTTTTGCCGCACACCTTTGTCACTGTTTCCGATTCAGAGCCACCTTGTTACATCGGTAGCTTATTCTCCGCCTTCTACATTCTTTATACTCCAATTTTTGGTTAACGCTTAAATTGTTGTTATGATTATTATTTTTGCAATTACGTAGGATTTAGGGCTTCAGTATCTAAATTAGTAATTTATATGAGTGTTTAAATATTAAATTAGTCTCGCAATACAACATTGTATCAGGATGGAATCATAAATTGCAGTCACGGTAAAACTCAACTCGATCTGGTGAACTCATTTGGGTGGATTGTAAGATGAACAGGAGTGAATCGGAAAGATTCGTGTGTGTAGTGTAAAATTTGGTTTGGAGTTAGTTTGTGCTCATCTAATTATTGTGCACCCAATTAGTTTGTATGCAACTTTTGAGATCTTAAAGATGATTTGAAGTAAAGTGGTAGTTTCAAAGCTCTGGTTTCATTCTTATCTTGTTTTTAATTCTATGACAATAAGTAGCCACACCATGTTTGTGATTAAGTTTTAAAAATGGTTATCTATTTGGATAGTCCGAATTAGTTGAGTGTGTATTTTTTCCGGATCATACGAAATAGTGGCTTGACCTTTGGTTAGTGATTTCTTTTTTACTTTTCACAGTGGATTGACCTTGTCGCTTCTTTGTTTGAGAGCATGGCTCCCCTTAAAATCATTTCGGGAAGTATAAGTTTATTGTTGACAATTGCTAGAGTTTTCCTGTTTGTTAGTGCTAGAATTTTTTCTGCATATGACTGTGCTTTGGTACCTCTTTTAAATTCACAGGCTAAATAACTTTTCATTGATTATGTCTCTAACTGTCAAGTGTCTTTTAGGTGAGATGCTTAGGTACTGTCACTATAATGAATCTTGTTTTGATCCGTGTCGGGACATTTTGCTAGGTTTTCCTTATGATTAGTTCTCTCTTTCTCTTTTTCTTTTTGGCGGGAATTGCGCTGATCTCTTCCCTGTTTTAGAGCGTATTCCCCTTAAAGTCATTGACAATTATAATTTCATTTTTTTACTTTATAGGATTATTTGCCTATAAGTTTTACGAGTTCTTTATATTGCCTGAGTTAATTTAGGGTTATTTTTTTTGGGCTTTTTGCTTGTTAGATTTGATGATTTATTTGTTTTGGTTATCCAGTGATTAGGTGATCGGGATTTTTCCTAATAATTGTTACATTTGTTTTCCAATTTGATTTGATAAATTTTAGTGACTAATTTAATACTTAATGGTAGCATAATTCAAGTTCTACCACCTTCATAGATCCAGCTTCTCAGTTAAGTTTCATATTGCAAGTTTCTCAGGTACTTTAATTTACTTATGTAGTTATGTGAGTATTTATTGCACAATATTTACGTTATGTATCTATAAAGCATTATAAAGTTTTTTTGTTGTCAAGTTATGTATTTATTGCACAATATTTACCTCATTTATTTATTATCTATAAAAGTTACTCTTATAAAGCTTTTTGTTGTCAAGTTATGTTTATACGGATGAAGTTTCTGGGTTGTTTTGTTAATGTAGGTTGGTTACATAGAGCAGCAAATTAGACTGTAGCTTGTGATTCTGCTAGGTAAATCTTTCATTTGCCCATATGTTTCAGATATATTTAACAGATTATTTATGTTTCAGAAATTTATGGTTATTTTTTTATTACTGTATAAACAGTTTTCG
This sequence comes from Heliosperma pusillum, assembly GCA_022085475.1. Lineage (NCBI taxonomy): Eukaryota > Viridiplantae > Streptophyta > Magnoliopsida > Caryophyllales > Caryophyllaceae > Heliosperma > Heliosperma pusillum. The sequence continues at coordinate 10,422 of JAIUZE010026206.1, read as the reverse complement.
GTTGTGTTTGTTGTACGGGTAGTCTAAATTCTGTAATTATTGAAAGCCTTTCTGTTATTTTGAATAATGATGATGTAGATGAATGTTTAGTTTATGAAAAACATTAAGGCGGTTATGATGTGAAGATTGAAATAGTTTTTGTGGTTAGTGCTTCTCAAATATCTCTTTGTCTCTATTGTGTTTGGACGATTAGCTTGATAACATGTATTTATTAAAAAAGAATTAGTATTTGAGTTAAACGAGCGTGTCTATATTTGATGATAGTTATATCTGATACGAACTTCTACTTCCAGTTCTGAATAGGATCACATTTTGTTTGTTGGTGAGACTATATCACATTAGCCCTAAATCGTAACTATCAAATAGGATGCAAGTTAGTTCCTTTATGACGGGGTACCACATTAGCCATAAATCATCAGTGCCAGATTGTAGTTTAAAAGTCTTGTTGATATCATTAGCTAATTTTTGCTGGTTAACTGCTTCTTAGGTGGATTATATTGTGGCGATGACATAAGTGTAGTCATTGAATTAATATTCCAATTGATTGTGTGATCACTTCAGGATGGTTTGTCCAGAGTCCTCAGCTTGTGGAGTGAAGTATGCCGAGTTCTCCCTTAGATGAGCAATATGCCCAAGCTCTTGCAGTCCCTTTGCAGTATTCTAAGGTATGACAACCTCATCACCCAAGAATCCTTGGTCTGTGTGTGCCACTTACTTTAACAAGTTAATTAGTTTAGGGTACGTGTGTGGCGATCTGGAAGTGTATATGCTTGATTATCTTTTTATATTTCTAAGTTAATATTTAAAAGGTTGTGTATGATTCTACATCACCGTTGGTCTCGAGGTTCCTGTTGTAATAGATGTGATCCTCTCCAAGCGGTATTACTTAACGACATTAACAACACTTTGCAGGTAGCAAAGTGATGGTGTGTTGGAATGGACATGTGCGAGAGGTTGGGTAAACCTTCCTGGATGTCTATCTATGGAGCATGATCTTAAAAGCATCCATCACTCCAAGGGGTCACAGTCGGGTAAAAAAAACAAAACATGTTTATTCAAGTGATTATGCTTTTAGTGACTTGTTTTACGCTGCTCTGTTTCTCATGTGTTTTAAATTATGTTGCCTAATATGATGCATGTTAGTCTGTTACTGGAGTTTAATACTAAATTATCAGTTTCTCCTTATACATTAAGTAATTAAGCGATTTGGTGGCTAATCATTTGGCTTTGATTAGGAACAAATATTATTTGTTGAACATAGGGCACATTTATTTCTACCATTGAGGTAAACCCACACTATCACTCTGGCTCGCCATGACCTCAACAAACTTCACTGTCGACACCATAATATAATGACCATAAAATCAAATTGTCAGTTCGGAATCTATGAACTTTACTTTGGAGCATATATGTATCTTCTTCTTGATGGGAAACAAAAACTTCTTGATGAAGAGGAGATAGGGATGGAGAAGCGCTGAGTACCTGAGGGCTCATGCAAGGAGAGCATAGAATAAGTTTGGCCCTTTACCTAGCACTAAAAGGGCGATGAAGGTTATTGGCGGTAATTGACATCCGTAGTGGGGTCGAGGGTGTCTTGAGTGGGTAGGGGTTCATGAATGGATTGGATAACCATATGTTGTTGGCCGTTGTTTCTGAACCAGATGGTAGTCAGACTGCATAAGGGTCCAGTCTTGTATCTAGGAGATTTGGTTGGGGGTTTGGTCATAGTTATTGTGTTAGTGTAGTTGATTAGAAAATTTAATGGACAATAATAGATGGGAGTAAGGGATTGGGTTGGGGGTCTGGCCTTTTTTTGGCATGTTCAATTGGTGATACAGGAAAATGAACAATAAGTGGTGGTTGGTTAAGTAAGGGTGAACGGTGGGTGGTGAAGATGGTGGGTGATGAGGATGGAGGGTCATAAATTGATTGGTTGGTGAGTAACATTGTTGAGTAGCGAGTGGTGAGGGTGGTGGTTGGTGACTGGTAAGTAGTGAGGCGGGGGTGGTAGAGAAATAGAGGGGAAAATAGATTATCTCAAAGACTAAAGCTCCCTTGCGTAAAAAACTGACCCAATATCAAAGGTAAAGAACCTATAGCATAAGAGGGAGTATACGGACAACATGGTTGGATTGTCAAATAAGATTTCAAAAAATTGAATTAAATGACAGGCATTATTAGTTTCACATTTTTTTACTAAGCTATATAACGGGTTTTTAAAAATAGCTATGCATCTTCTTGTCTCAGCTCACCGAAACCTGTGGTCGTTGCATACTGTAAACAAAACTCATCTTATTGGTAGCTGCGTCATATTTAAGGGGCTTAACATGCCAGTTCTTGCAAAGAGTATGGCTTCTGATAACAATGATAAGTTTGCATTAAATAAGGTTTTCAGTTAGTTACGTTGCTTTAGGGCGTGTTTGGATGGAGGGTATAAAGAGGGAAGGGGAGCGGAGGGAATGGGAGGGGAGGGAAGGATACAAGATCCATTGCTTGGATAACAAATTGGGTATGAGGGAAATGGAGAGGGAAGGATTTGAAGGGATCCATTTTCCCTCCTCCAAAGCAAACAAAAATATTTCCACCATATATATGAAAGATTTGGAGGGAGATTGTATCCAAACAACCATGACCCTTCTCCCCTCCCTTTCCCTTTTCCTCCATTTTTGCTATCCAAACAAGGCCTTAGGATGTGTTTGGATAGGAGGGTTTAGAGGCAAAGAAAGGGGAGGGAAATGGAGGGATGAGAAATCCTTTCTTTGGTTAGCAAAATGGAGGTGGAGACATTTGGAGGGTAGGGAAATGACCTCCTCCATTCCCCCTTCCCTACCCTTCCCTCCACTTTTGCTATGCAAATACACGCTTAGTGTTTGCAGTTGCGGATTCACTTAAAAGAAAACTTAAATACTTTTTTTGAAAGCTGCTTAAGTTTTTTTTAGTGGACTATAGTTACAAATGCATAATAGTAAGACATGTATTGATCAATTTGGGTAGGGAAAAGGAACACGAGTTTGAGACCTGATATAGTTATTATTAACATTTTAGTAAAGAATGATATATGCTTAATAGACTTATGTTGCCTCTAATGCTTGACATTATGCAGCTCCATTTTATGTTCTGATGTTTCCTCTGCTGGAAACCGATGTTAATTTAATGCATCACACCTTTATATTCGGGTTGGGGTTAATCCTTTGACAGGTAAATTCCTCACCTATGACTTCGTGTTTTGTTAGGATTGTTCATTTCTTGCTTAAACTGAGCTAAGATGATTACATTCAAGTTAGCTACTCTGTTCCTTGTAACTTTAAATGTAAAATTAACAACATGGGAATTGTAATCATTTAGTTTATGACAGTATGACACCGATGCGGTCACAAAAACTATGATAACGCTTACTTCAGAAACATTGTTGATGAATCCCTTAAATCTTCGAACATTAGGTAGTACTTTTTTAATAACAAATATAGAGCCGTTATCTATGTGTAACATTATGATCTAATTGATTGAGATTTCGTTCTGTTTATACATTGGGGTATGCTCGATTTAAGAAAGCACTTCTTTCACAATTTATATTAGTTTTATGTGATTACGTCATACTACCATGCTTGTTTGTTTGAGGGATAAAGTCAATAGATCCTCTTGGCCTCCAAGCTATATGGCGCATTGATTTTCTAGGTTTATTTTTCTGACTATAAAATCTTGCGGAGTTGGTCGGAATATCAAGGCATGCATAAGTAAAATTTGTTATCAGCCATTCTGTTGTCTTTTAGATTTTATATCATTTTTACACAACTGAGGCTAAGTATACGAACTCGGGTCAGCTTGCATTTGTTGTGAGCTTGGTGATAATGTATTAACGTCTTATTGAGTAACTGTGGCAAGGGTGCTGATGATAGAGATTTAATTAGGTTGCGGTCAGCTAACAATAGAGCTGCGGTCATGTCAACCATTCAGCCTACACCATTATGTGACGTCCAGGTGCTTAGATTGTTAGTCCGACTCTTTTGAGGTGTATGAATTTTACATCATGTGTATATAGGCTTCGACCCGCGGTTAGTGTTTTGCGGGGGAGAAGGAGCGGGTGAGAAGTGAAGGGAGAGTTAAATTAAGATTAGCGTTAATTAAGATAATGGGCTGAGTTATGACATAGTAACATACTATGTTCGATTAAAAGGGATAGAATTTGCCAAGTGGGAAAACATTGTGAAATAAAGGGAGTAAGCGATATAGATTTAGAAGGCGCACAGAGGATGAGAGTAGAGATTTGGTCTAAATTGAGGACCTTTGACTTTGTGTCCCATGTTGTGGTGGTTCTTGTGTTTTCTTTGAAGCCCGGACAAAGTTCATTAGATCTTGTTTTGGTTGATATCTTGGAAACTATGATCATCATTTCCCCATACTCACCTCCCTAACGAAATATGGGGAAATTCTCATTTTCCGTTCCCTCTAAACCTGTCACCCATACAACTAGACAAGGCTAATTGTTTGATTGGGATATATAATACTCTATAATAGAAGGGACATGTAGATTGATATTCTCTTTTTTTTTCCTGTGAAAATATGGTTTAGCTCCATACCCCTACAAGGATGCACTAAAATGCAACAAATTATTTTCTGTTGTATCTCTTGAAGAATATTTAGAAGCAATCAGTGATAATGAAGAGCAGATATTTGGTGTAAAATCATAAAGATGGCATAGTTTCTATTTTAAATATAATTGTTTGAGTGCGATTGGGTATCTATAGTGTCTCTATTATGTGTTGACTTCTGCCATTCGTAGAGTTTTAAAATCAAAATGAGGTGGGTAATTTTGAAAATAAAACAAACAGGTGTAAGTTACCTAAGTCCATTTAAGCTTCATGTTGTTGACAAGCTCCACATATTTTGATCATTATAGATGATTTGTCCGTCTTCCTTTCAAATTGAAAAAAATGTGCTGGTGTGAGTTACTTATGTCCTTTCAAATATTAAAATACGTTGTTATTTGGGTTCTTTTATTTAGCCCTACCATTCTTTGTTATATTGTTATATTGTTGTATGTTTGATTGTTTTTTGTTTCTTCGTTTTGGTCGGTTGTTTTAATTTGGTTTTTGGTTGTATTTAGCGTTCACTAAACTGGTTTGTTTATAGTATTATTTTGCATAGGATGGGCAAAAAATTAGAATAGCAGAAGATAGTGGTGGCATAGACAAGGATAACATTAAAATGTTGGGACCATGGTATAAAGATGTAGAGTAAAGATTTGGATGCACCGACGAGGAAGGTTTGGGCTTAGTGACAGGCTTGGCGGCAGCTCTCGTTATCCAATGTGTGTATGTAAATTGTAATTGAGTCAATGTCCTGTTATTACCTATTCGGAGCGTTATCATAAATTGTTGCCAAGTAGTGTATGTAATTCATTGTATTAAAGATACGTTTCCCAACGGTTTGCCAAACTGTTTAGAGGAAGATGCATATAAAGGATGGTTAGGAAATTTTTTGCAAGAAACATAGTTTGCAAGTTGACGATTTATTGGTATGTATGTACTAAGAACTTGTTTTTTAATTTTATTTATTTGATCGTAATGCTTCTGAGCGCAAATTCTTTCAAGCCACGCTTCAGAGTAAGATAACTAGCGTAGACACAACATGTTATCATATTGCATATCAGGGAGGTACCACTTCAAGCTTCCTCAGGCCTAAATGTATTGTTACTCCCTCCGTTCCGGTTAATGATTTACCTATTTCATTTTAGGGCATCTCATTTAATTGTTTACCTTTATGTATTGAGCACGTTTTTAATGTATAACTTGATCACCCAATGAGAGGGAAATAGGGAAGGAGGCGAGGGAGGGCAGGAGGATGAAAAAGCATTCAGACCTCATAATTTACGTTACTATTTCTTAACAACTACGTTGAAATGTTATCAGAAATTACGTGACACATAACTCTAAATTTAGTGTTAAAAGTCAAAGTTTAGATTGACATGTAGTTCTAAATTGAATAACTAAATTGGAGAAATGCTGGCGTTTATATAGTTATATTAATTGAGAACCCTTTCAAAAGAAATTTTACCCATCAAAACAATTATATGAGACTAATTATACAAGTGTAGTATAAATATACATTAACGAAAACCTTGTTACTAACATTATGCTACTCTTTACACCCATTGTGCCCCAACAAAATAAATATTCTAAAAAAAACAAATTAATGCTATGCGCCTACGTAATGTTCATCGCGCCTTGGCGCTTTGTACCCATTTACTACACTTGGTGCCATAAGAAAAGTAAACATAAACTTATTAAGCATATCATGTTTTAGTCTCGTTTTTGCATTGTTATCTTGTATTTTATCTTTGTGTGCAGTGACTACTTTGGTTTTCAACAGGGCCATGACATTTTGATTTATATTTTACTCATGTTGTGCTTTACTTATTTTACAAAAATGTCTTTTTTTACGTATCTTTCTTGCTTATAGTATAGTACCTACGATGTTCTAAAGACGTTTCTTACTAGCTGAAGACAGTTACCATTTCTATTTCAATGCCTCCTAAAATGGTTCGCTCAATGATTAGCCAAATTGGGGGTATATAAAAAATATAACAAGATAAAAATCAGTTGCAGATGATTTCTGTTTTTTATAGACAATTACCCAAACTATTTCAATCGATATTAATGTATGTGCGAGTTTTCCATTACAACTTTTTTTTTTGTTTTTTTTTCTATGATATTAGGCTTTTTTTCTGTTTTTTTTTTATAATTTTAATAATCTCTTCAATTTTTCATACTGAGAAAATTTTCTAGTAATATTTTATGCAATTTTAACCCCCTTTTAGTTATTTTGAACCTTATTCATAAGCTTGTGAACTTTGTAGATCTAGCTTTATTTTTATTAAAACATTTTTTTTGTTTTTTCTTCGATTATATGTTATTGTACATGTTTAGGTCACTTTCTTCATATTAAAAGTTATTATTAATTTTTTGATGTCCACATTGTATTATAAATTTGTAATTTTGGATGTAAATATTGTATCACTAATATAGTAGTAGTAATAAATATATGTACTTTACTTAAGATTTTATAAGATTGTACGTAGAAAAGTTTTTTTAACACACTGTATGATTTAAATAAATGAATAATATAAATTGGAAAAGAATATAAATGAATAGGATTCTGAAATGAAGAAATGAATGATATAAATTGGAAAGGAAAAATAAGAGGAGAGAGTAATTAAATGTAGAAACATGTGGGGCATGCTTCACTTTTTTCTTCCTGAAATTCAGCATCCAATAGAAAACATCAAAATATTTCTGCTTTATATTAAAGTAGATGCCTGGGAGATAATGCATTGTTCATCATGGCAAAGGTTCATAAAAGAGTATTGTGGCGCTCACCAAGTCGGAACTAAAATGAGATGGTTGATTGTGTTTGTTTTTGTTGGCCTTTATGGTAAGATAAATACGGTTTATGCTAATTACTTAAGCCTATTATTAAGTTATGGCCTTTCCATGGATGGGCGATGGATTTGATAGAAGAGATCACACCACCTTCTTCAATAGGACATAAGTATTTGGTGGTCATTAACAGTTATTTCTTTAAGTGGGTGGAAGCTAAACCCTTTAAAACTGTGAAAGCATAAGATTTGGTGGATTTCTTAAATGATTCATTTTTATTCGCTTTTGGGTCCCTCAAAGCATTACGATGGACCAAGCGCATGTCTGTAATGGCCAAGGGATAAAAGAGTTCACTTCAAGATATGGAGTTAAATAATTGAAGTCTTCTCCATATTATGCTCAAGTAAAACGGGATGTTGAATTAACAAATAAGTTGATCAAGGCTAGGACCTCTAAAATGATTTATGAGAATCCTAGAGATTGGCATAACAAATTGCTTGATACGTTGTGGGCTTATAGAACTAATAGAATATAAAATATTCCTTAGAATATTATTTTGATATGCTGCGTACAATTGTAATTATTATGCTTAGCTTATTTCATGGGATTGAAATCCCCTAACTTAGGAAAAGATTGTTTTGGTCTTCCTAGAATATTGGGTTGACAAAACTAACTATGGAAACGTTGTTTCCTATATATATTGTACTATATGTAATTGCAAAAGACAAGGGAAAATCATTTCTTACAAGAACTTCAAAAAGGGGGGGACTATAGGGTATACTTCTTATCAACTAGTTTATGGTCATGATGCAGTAATTCCATGAGAAATTAATGTGGAATCGCTCGAATTTTATATCACATTTCTTTGGATTTAGGTTCGCATAATGATTCTATGAGCATTGTTAATTTCGATGTTGAACATTTGAGAGAGAAAACATTGTCACATCATATAAGAAATATGGTTAATATAGCCACGGTATATAATGCACGAGTAAAATCCGAGTCTTTCCGCGAGAGAGATTTGGTTTTGAAAGTTATCTTACCTGAAGGGCACACCGATCATCTCTTCGGAAAATGCTCTCCAAGATGGGCCAGTCCATTTAAGGTTACTAAGGTTTGTTCAGGTAATGCGTATGGCCTTGTAGAAACCCCGAATCTACACCTTCCGCCAACCACCTAATGATAATTGGAACGCGTGTTTGGAATGCAAAAAGATTTATGACAGTTCATACGTTTGTCGTCAAGTGATAGCTCAAACACTTGTTTCTACCCCTTGGTCGTCATCTACGTGCCAATGTGGTCCTTTTGACGGTCATTAGAGTTATTTTGGAGTCCGGGTCATAAACTGCTTCATTTTCTATAAACCGTCTTTTAAACCCGTGCCTGAACGCTCGAGAATATTCCGGATATCAATATTTCAAAACTTATCTTTCTTGGTAAAATATATCCGTATTTTATTTAAAAGAATCGAAATCTACCGCAATTCTATAAAAGAAACGCGGAAATCTTTCTTTCAAGGTAGGAAACTTCTTGGAAAATGACGCAGCGGACGCTGTGCCTCTTCCAAGGCTCGTAGTTCCTGCTGCGCCTCTGACCCAGCTCGTTTTTCCTATATCCGAAATATTTTCTAGATTTATTTCCGTAATCGAGTCATTCCAAAACTCTTCGGATTTCTCCCTATAAAAAGAGAGGTTTGTGCACACTTTTAAGGCACGCGAGTGTTCTGCCCCTTATTTTTCTCTCTTTGCATTCTAGACCTTGCTCTAAGCATTTTGACATCTACGTGCTTGATCAATCGATCACTTAAGCTCAGATCCTTCTAGATACCCGTCACGTTTTGCATAGACCTTCCAATTTGACCAACTACACTTAATCAATTTAATTAATCAATTATCGATCCTCTTGCGAGGGCACTTTCTTTGCATTCGAGTCGAACTATCGCTAAAACGCAACTTAGTTAATCTCGTTTCGTCAACATATAAGTCCGAGGGTGTTCAATCCGTCTTTTGTATTTTATTTTGTATTTCGCCTCATGTAAGGTTCATGTCGGATTTATTTCAAACCTTTTTTTAATAGTTTTGTTTAAATCACCACTTTTTATAGTTCGTCTTAGATCCCTAATAATAGATATTAGTAGGTTTTTGTCGTCTTTTAGATCAAGTTTGAGTCTCTAGAGGTTAGATCTGTTCATATATAGTCTCTAGATTCGTCTCTGATATATTTAGTATAATATATCTATTAAATCACATCAATTCGACTTGTAGATCATTAATAAACCATAAATACACATACGAATACTATCTGATTGTGATTTTGGATTCACAGCCAGAACCCAACTCAAGAACAGACGCACAGAGTGCTCCGCCTCTTCCAAAGGATGCATCACACGCTGCGCCTGTTCTAGGTTGGATTCTGTCTCTGAAACTTCCTGATTCGCTCCGACGTTGTTTAATTGTATAACTAATCGACTACTAGCTCTAATATCGTTGTTAATCCGTTTAGTCTTTCTTTTCTTCAAATCTTTCCTTTTGGGCATATTTCCGACATAGATCTCGTATCCGTTGTTGTGACACCCTCAAATTTGCGGAAAGAAAAAAAAATAATTTAACTGAATAAAATATGAGAATACATAATAAGGGTGTCTTAAATAAAAAGGTTCATAACAAATACGGAAATAATATTATACAATAAAAAGTATCTGAAACGGGAGACATATCTCCCGTATAAATACAGAAATAAAAGAGTGTATAATAATATACAATCTAAGAACCGAATATAGGTCCAAGGTAATACTTCGCTCGCTAGCTCGTCAATGGACCCAATGTATGCATTCACCACCTGTTCGACCGCATTAAATATAAACACGGAAGCCACAGTCAGTGGGGAGTAACTCCGAGTCCTCCCAGCCACGAAAGGTCGAGTTTAATGAAACATGAATAACATAAAAGCAATGTATATGGAAAATACAAAACTTAAACATATATGATATGCGTTTCATGTTATGAAACAATTAACTAACATATAACCTATCATATGAAAGCTATCA
>JAIUZE010026205.1:0-19063 GCA_022085475.1 Heliosperma pusillum | reverse complement strand
CTCGTAATCTATCTCCTAGCAACAACAAAGGACTGAAGGATCGTGTGTGCTACTAGTGTAAGAAGCCAGCACATCCCGGAGTTGGTTGTTTTGATAGGGATAGGCCTATTATATGTTTCTTCTGCAACAAGCCTGGACACAAGGCTAATGTATGTCCTGCGAAGAAGACTGCTGTTGCTACTACACCTGCTACTTCTGAGAGACCGAGAGGTCGTATTTTCTTGATGAGCCGTGCTGAGGCTGAGGCACACCCAGATATAGTCACTGGTACGTTCTTAATATTTAAAGTTCCTTGTTTAGTTTATTCGATACAGGTGCTTCTTTGTCATTCATATCGATGAAACTCTCCGACAAATTACCTTTTGAATCTTCGCTTGGTGAAAGTACGGATATATCTTTACCTTCCGGTGACATCTTTTCCTGTTCTAATATCTATTCCAATGTTCCTATATCAATATCGGGGTCTATTTTTCCGGCTAATCTCTTTCGATTCGCACTTGAAGAATTTGATGTTATTCTGGGCATGGATTGGTTATTTACTTATCATGCTCGATTCGAATGCCGAGATCAAAAGATTATTCTTAAAAATCCTTTGGGTACTCGTGTATCTTATCAAGGAGTTAGAAAGCAAGCTAGTGCGAAGTTAATCTCAGCTATGAAAATGATGAATGTTTTAAAGAAGGGTCATCAAGCGTTTCTATGCGTAGTGACTACTTCTGATTCTTCTCTTCCTCCTTTGAAGGATGTTCCTATTGTTTGTGAATATCCAGATATTTTTCCCGATGAATTACCCGGAATTCCTCCTGAAAGAGATGTTGAATTTTCCATTGATCTAGTTCCTGGAACTGGACCAATTGCTAAAGCTCCTTATCGTATGGCTCCTTCCGAAGTGAAAGAGTTGAGAATCCAACTTGATGACTTGATTGAGAAAGGCTTTATTAGGCCTAGTGCTTCTCCTTGGGGTTCTCCCGTTCTCTTTGTGAAGAAAAAGGATGGTTCTATGCGACTTTGTATCGATTATCGTGAACTTAATCGTGTGACAGTCAAGAACAAATATCCTCTTCCATGAATTGATGATCTCTTTGACCAATTACGTGGTGCTTCTACTTTTTTCCAAGATTGATCTTAGATCGGGTTATCATCAAATTCCAGTTCGTGAATCCGATATTCCTAAGACTGCTTTCAGCACGAGATATGGACATTTCGAATTTAAAGTGATGCCTTTCGGATTGACTAATGCTCCTGCTATCTTCATGGATCAAATGAATCGTACCTTTAGTGAGTACCTCGATAAATGTGTTGTGGTATTCATTGATGATATCTTAATTTTCTCAAAGAATGATGAAGATTATGTCAAAGATCTCCGTATCATTTTAGACATTCTTCGTCGTCAAAAGTGGTTTGCTAAGTTCTCTAAATGTGAATTTTGGTTGCATCAAGTAGCTTTTCTTGGACATGTCATATCCAAAGATGGTATTATGGTAGATCCTGCCAAAATTGAAGCCGTTGTTGATTGGAAGAGTCCGAAAAATGTGACTGAGATTCGAAGTTTCCTTGGTTTGGCGGGTTATTACCGTCGATTTGTGAAAGATTTTTCTAAAATAGCTAGACCGATGACTCAATTGTTGAAGAAGGAGTCTAAGTTTGTGTGGACCGATGAATGTGAGAATGCTTTCCTGGAATTGAAAACTAGGTTGACTACTGCTCCAGTGTTGACCTTACCTGAGGATGGTGTGGACTATGATGTTTATTGTGATGCTTCAAAATATGGTCTAGGTTGTGTCTTAATGCAAAATCGAAAGGTTATTGCTTATGCCTCTCGACAGCTGAGATTTCACGAGGTGAATTATCCGACTCATGATCTTGAGTTAGCTGCGGTGGTGCATGCCTTGAAGACATGGAGACATTACCTTATTGGAGTTCATTGCCGAATTTATACCGCCCATAAAAGCTTGAAATGTATTTTTACCCAGAAAGAGTTGAATATGAGGCAAAGAAGATGGCTAGAGTTAGTGAATGATTATGATGCTGAATTAATTTATCATGAAGGGAAAGCAAATGTGGTGGCCGATGCTTTGAGTAGAAAGACTTGTCACTCTTTGAACACTATCCGTGAATTACCTCATGATTTTATCGTAGAATTTCAAAAGTTAGGGATAAGCCTGGTTGAGAAGGGCTTTGATCATCTTAGTGCCTTGAGTGCAGAACCTGACTTTTACCGTGAGATCCGTACTTGCCTACCTGAAGATGCTACTTTCAAATCCATTCAAGCAAAAATTCAGCTTGGGCAAGCTACGGATTGTGTGGTGGATAGTGATGGATATCTTCGTTACCATGGTAGGATGTATGTTCCGAATGTAGCTGAGTTGAGAAAGAGGATCCTTGTTGAGGCTCACCTTTCTCCTTATTCTATTCATCCTGTTGGTGACAAGATGTATAAAGACTTGAGATTACAATTTTGGTGGCCTAGAATGAAGATTGATGTCCTAGATTATGTTAGCAAATGTCTTACCTGCCAGAAAGTGAAAATTGAGCATCAGAAACCCGGAGGTTTGCTACAACCTTTGGATGTTCCTCTTTGGAAATGGAAGTCCATTGCCATGGACTTTGTGATGGCTTTACCTAGAACTACTGGTGGAAAGGATGTTGTTTGGGTAGTTGTAGATCGACTTACCAAATGTGCTAGATTTATACCGATCAAGGAAACATGGAATTTAAATGTTCTAGCTGGTGCCTATGTGAAAGAGATAGTACGCTACCATGGAGTTCCTAAAGATATAGTTTCAGACCGAGACCCTAGATTCTGTTCTCGTTTCTGGACTGCGTTACAAGAAGCCATGGGTAGTAAGCTACTAATGAGTACATCTTTTCATGCCGCTACAGACGGACAGACTGAGAGGACTATCCAGACATTAAAGGATCTTCTCCGAGCTTGTGCCTTAGATTTTCATACTTCTTGGGAGAAATGTTTACCTCTTGTTGAATTCTCCTACAACAATAGCTATCAAGCCTCTATTAAAATGTCACCTTATGAAGCTTTGTATGGTAGGAAGTGTCGTACTCCTGTCTGTTGGGATCAAGTCCAAAATGCTCATGTGTTAGGACCCGATTTGGTGACTGAGACCGTCAATCAGGTTCAGATCATTAGAGAGCGCATGAAATCCGCTCAAGACCGACAGAAATCTTATGCCGATATCCGTCGTCGACCACTTGCCTTTGAAGTTGATGATCGAGTATTCCTCAAGGTATCACCTATGAAAGGGGTGAAACGGTTTGGTGTAAAAGGGAAGCTAAGTCCCAAATATATTGGTCCATTCCGTGTGCTTGAAAAGATTGGTTCCGTTGCTTACCGTTTGGAGTTGCCTCCGAATTTGAGCAAGGTTCATAATGTCTTCCATGTATCTCAGTTAAGGAAGTACATTAGTGATCCGAGCCATGTCATTCAAGAGGAAATTCTAGATTTAGAGCCTAGCTTGACTTTGGAAGAAAGGCCGATCCGGATCCTCGAAAGAGCAAACAAGCAACTTAGGAGCAAAGTTGTGCCCCTAGTTCGTGTCCTCTGGCGTTGTGGAAATGTCGAAGAAGAAACTTGGGAGCCTGAATCTTCTATGGTAGCTAAATATCCCGAACTCTTCTCGTGAGGTTATTCCTTTTTCTTACGTATTCTCCGCGTTAATAGTCCTTGCTTAGTGTTTAGAATCCGTAGTTAGAATTTAGTTATAGCTAGTGGAGTTATTACCCTTATTATAAAAATTTTAAACTAAAGGTGTTGAAAATATTTTAATGTTTTTCACTGGTTTTAACGTCAATGGGTGTTAAAGCTTGGTATTGGAGACGTCCGATAATTAGTTTGCTCATTCGTTGGTGTAAAAGTGTATTTTTATGTCCTTGAATTGGAATATTGATGTTCTTGAGTGATCGACAAGAGTATCTCCGTTCCATTGAAAGGACACTTATATTTTCATACGTTCATATCTTGAAAATTTTATTTATTTGATTTTAAAAGATAGACTTATATATATATACAATGATTCTTTCTTCTAAGTTTCGGGGACGAAACTTTTTAAAAGGAGGGATGATTGTAACACCCCGTAAATTTGGACCGTTATTATATTTTAAAAATAATATTTTAAATCCACTTTAATTTAATATTAATTTAATTGAAATAATAATAATTCGACAAAATATAATTTTATTTTATTTTGAAGTAATATAATTATTTTTGATAGTTTGGAAATGTTTAAAAATAATTTAAACTATATTTAAACTTTTTTTTCTTTAATAAAAGAGTATTTCAAAGAAAAGTCGTAAAAATGGGATTTTCCATTTCTTACGGTCGTTGGGTAAATGAGTTAGGATATTAGGCATAGGAGTACTTAAAATTCTAGTAAACTTGTGTTTAAAAACTTTAGCGTTGTCGGAAATCGCGTTTGACGAATAATTCGAATTCCCGTCAAATCGAACCAAAACCGAGTAAAAAAAAATAGACCCAATACTCCATGACCCTTATGGCAGCCAGCCAGCCTTCCCCTCTCCCTTAGGTTCCATTTTCATTTTCCCCAATTTGTTCTACCAACATCAAAAATCAACAAAAAAAAAATCAAATAAACTTACAATCGTAATTTCAGCATAACTTCTTCGTTTCTAGTCCGATTTTCGCAAAATTTATATATTCGGAATCCTCTCTTCAAGATCTACAGCCTAGTATGTTTTAATTCCAGTTTCCCTAATTTCGATTTAAGCTTATTTTTGGGTATAATTTCGGTTTAGGTGATAATTGTTGTGTTTTTGTTGTTTTAAATAGGTGAAGATCATGAAGACGACTTAGGAGACTCCTATATAGTAGAGGACGAAGGGTAGTCGCGGTTTTTAGGGTTTTCTCAAGGGTTACTTTCGTTTTTCTAGCTTAAGGTAACTATTCCGAGTTACTCGACGATATAATGTCACAGTTGTTATGTGTTGGATGTTATTTGAGTAGTAATATGTTAAGTTTTATATCACATGAATTATCATTGTTAAAGTTTATTACTTTTGTAGTTTATCTCATATGTTTGATTGTGAAATGAATTGGTAATGGTTGTATGTTGCTTGTGACGATATTGGGATGATATTGGAACGATTTTGGATGAAAGAAAAGAGGGAGTAAAGGGGACTGACCTGGCAGGCCGTGAGTGCTGCCAGGCAGCCCGTGTATGTGGTGTGTGTGTGCCTTGTGTGTGGCGTGTGTGTGGCCGGGTTTGGCCGTTGTTCGGGTTGTGTGTTTGAGCCTTTGTTTGATGCTTTGTGTTTGTCATTTGTACAATTGAACATGTTGATATTTTGGTGTATTAGTAATTTCTATTATTATGAGAAATTGTTGGAAATGGGTTAGCTTATAAGTTGGAATATTTTTTCCTTATGTTGATAATTTTCAGATGAATTGTATTATGTTGAATTGTGTGATTTGAGTCAAAATGAGTCAAGACTCTGAGCTGAGCCAATATGACCGAATGAGTTTGGTCAAATTAGGTTTAAACCGGTCAGCTCTGATTTGACCAATGACCCGTCGCGGGACTTGGGTCGGGGATTTGTCTTTGGGGTAAGTTTGGATGACTTTGGTTGATAATGAATATTATAAAATGATGCTTAAATATTTATCATTTATATATTGGAAATTAGATGCCTTGGCCATGTTGTTTTGTAATGTTGTATTATCATTTGATTATACTCGTGTGTAGCCTTCCATAAGCGAGGTTGTGATCATTTGTGTGTACAAGTTTGGACTTTTTGCCCATCTTATTGTTAAGTTGGCTAAAGTATTCACTTGGGACGAGGTCCTAAGTAAATATCTTCGGTCATTGTCATAAATAGGTCATTATAGTCTTTGACGAGTGTATGTTCACGGCTTAATAGCCTTTGTGTTCCCGGCTTGGTGGGTTTATATCCAAGCTGGGGCATGACTTTTCTGCCTATTTTGTGAGTGGATGGTCAGCTTAAGTACTAGCCAACCCTTTGGTGGACTCCTGAGGGTACTCATGTGGTTTTATCATGAGTCTTGGGTGCGGTGGTTTTATCCGCATTTCTCTAGGTCTGCGCAGTCTAGGATTAGGGTTGAGTTGTATCTTGGCCATGTTTTAAATGTAACCTCTGAGCTAAAATACTAGCTTCCCTACCTCGTGGTATAGACTCGAGTTACAAAGTGACTATTGACTCACATGATAGTGTAGCTTGAGTTGGTCTAGTATTCACATACTAGGACTATATGTTATTTATATTGAATTTCACATGAAAAGCTTGATGGTTTAGCCTTTAAATGGGCTATGTATTATATTTGCTCATATTTATATGCTTTCATGTTATATTAACATGACATTTCGTGGCTGGGAGAACTCGGAGTTACTCCCCACTGACTGTGGCTTTCGTGTTTGTATAAAATGCGATTGACAGGTAGGTGATGCTTATATGGGGTACACGGACGAGCTAGCGAGCAAAGTAACCTTGGAGCTTAGATTGGTTCCCATTTTGTAGTGACATGTATGTCACACTTTTAGAGACATATGTCTCCCTCTGTACATTTGTTTTGTATCATTTTGTTCTCCGCTATTTATAGCGATGGTTATGTAAATAAGTTTGTTTAGACCTTGCATGTTTTGACACCTTCTATTAGGATATCTTTATAACAGGTTCAGGTTTTAAAAATTACAGGATTTTACTCAAATGAACCTATTACAAACATATCCATGCAGTTTTTATTTAGAAATTACGTGTTTAATTTTTCCGCGATTTTTGAGGGTGTCACAACATGTCTCACATACCACTACGTGGTTAGTGACGTTGACATGTTCCTTAGATTGGAAAGAGCTTCCTACTTGTTGCAGCAGAAGGGCTAATTGGGCTTCTAGGAGTGCTACTTTACTTGAATCGTCCTGCTTGGCTTTGAGTGGCATAGCACGCGAGTTACTATACTGAGAATCGTGGATTCACATTGACTCGATAGTTGGACTAGCTATTTCTACATCGATTTGATCGAAACGACCATTGTTAGCGGAGTCGAGGATACGACGCGATTCGCCGCAACAACCGTTGTAGAAGGTGATAGCTAAGTACCATGAATCAAGGCCATGATGAGGGCATTCTCTTTGTAATTCTTTGTTCCTTTCCCATGCCTCGTAAAGGCTTTCATCGCCTCTTTGACAGAATCCAGTAATTTGACTCCGTAAGAGTGCGGTTCGTTCTGGTGGGAAGTACTTTTGATAGAAAACAAGAGCTAGACCATCCCAGACGGCTATTCCTAAGGCAACTCGGTCAAGACTATTGATCCAAAGTTTTGCCTTTCCTCTTAAAGAGAAGGGAAAAAGCATTTCCCTAATCTGCTCTTCGGATACTCCAGTTTGTCTAATCGTGGAGCAATAGTCACAGAAGTTTTGGATATGAAGGTTGGGATCTTCTGTGGCATTGCCACCAAATTGACTTCTTTCTATTAGATTGATGAAGGCAGATTTGATTTCAAAGTTTTGGGCTGTGATTTGAGGTGTAGCGATACCCCTTGAAAGTGTATCTGCAGTGGGTTTGGAATGGTCGGAAAGTCGAACCATTTTCTTTTGTGAAGATGAAGATGGGGTGTTGGTTGAAGGTTGATTGGTTTTTGGAAATGGAGATGAGAATGGATCTTCTTCTCCTTCGAGATTAGATAGAATATCCGCGTATTTCTCATGAATACGGTCTAAACTTGAAGTATCAAAAGCTTTTGAGATTTCGTTGAATAGCTTTAGTTTTCTACGCAGAGTCCTTTCTAGTTCGGGGTCTAAAGAGATAGGGATCCCTAGTCTAGAAGATCTGGGCATAAGATTGGAAAGCTAAGATGAAAAATCAAGAGAGGTCTAAAGGAATTTGGGTTCCTAAAGACTAGATAAAACTGATTGCGATAAAAATCACAAGAAAAAGGAAAATTAAACCGTGCTCCCCGGCAACGGCGCCAAAATTTGATCGTGCTTGTCGCGAGCCCGATACAAAGATAATTTACCCAGACTAGGCTAATAACAAATTAATGTAATTAGGGAATTAGGGGTCGATCCTCAGGGAGATGGTATTTCCTATGGATTGTGAATCGTCTCACAATTGAGTTTTATCTAACGAATTTCTGGGTTTTGGGATTATGATGTCTAAACTAACAAAAGGTATAAATAAAATAAAAACAATTAAAGATGAAAGCAATAAAGCAAAAGATGAAATAACAATAATGAGAAGCATCTAGGGAAGTAGGTTCACACATGTAGATTGACATATTGATGAAATTGGATTTAGGACATGCAAATAATTCATTGTGAGTTCGTAAGAATGATGTGTTTATTACAATCATAGATCAGATGGTCTAGCAGGCTTTTAGGCGATTTACTAGGTCTTAATCCACCATGTCATGCTTTGTCTATTCAATTCTCGTATCTCTACCTTGGAAAAGAATTCCATACTAGTCAATGATTTTGATCAGGAATCGTCAACTATCGTTATAGTCCAAACATGCATATACACAACGTTTTAAAAGCACAATTTCTTTTATCCAATTATCATCTTTTAATCAATCTAACATGGCTACCCTACACCCTAGAAAGGTGACTAATCACTCATGATAATGTTTATGTCTAAGATGATATTAACAATTAAACTAGGATAGACATATTTTAGTTGATTTTGACAATAGTCTAAGACTCTCTATGTGGCGATAATAACGACGCTATTTGACAATCTAAGAAATGAAACTACGATTATAACAACATGAAAATGAATCAAAGATAATATGTAAAGAAAATAACAATAAAATAGAAGACAATAAGAACATTAAACAAAGGATAAAATAGAAATACCTAGGTGACGATCAACAACGAAAGCGATAACAATAATAGAAATCCCTCGCATAGAATAATCGTTCCTTGAATTACAACACTTGAACCCAACAAAGTAGATTACAAAGATTGAAATTCTTATTGATCTAAACTAATGTTTTGATGTGAAATGGACAGAAATAAACTAAGAACTAAAGACAAAAGAAGAAAATGATCTAACTAGAAAGATTAAACTAAAGAGAAAATGTAAGAAGAAAAGAGATGTTGTGTATGAGATTGTTGTGAGTTGGAAATGAGTTGTGTTGAGAAGAGGGGCTCGAGCATCTATATATAGCATAAGGGTTTCGTGGAGAAGAGGTCGAGCATTAAACATATAGGACAAGAATAGGAAGTTGAAGCATTTTTCTCGAAGCAGCACACTTACCCGATCGGATACACCCTTACCCGATCGGGTAAGTGGTCATCTAGAAGCTTTTGACTAACGTTTCATCTCCCTTTGCTTTGACTTGACTTCCATCATCCCCCTTGACCTCTTCAATCGGGTTTGTTGATAGGGTTTGATGTAAAGCGATGAATTCTTCCGCCCAATTGATTGATCTTCCGACAACTGCGATATCGTCTTTACTTCTTCTCTCTTTTGAATTAGTGAACCTTCTTGAAATGCCTTTGACATGGTCAAGCTTTCTTCTTCAAATCGTCGGGTTCTAGGCAAATGCTCGAAAGTATAGAAAAAGGGCGTAGAAACGTCACTTTCCCTACAAAA
This sequence comes from Heliosperma pusillum, assembly GCA_022085475.1. Lineage (NCBI taxonomy): Eukaryota > Viridiplantae > Streptophyta > Magnoliopsida > Caryophyllales > Caryophyllaceae > Heliosperma > Heliosperma pusillum. The sequence goes on along the minus strand of JAIUZE010026205.1, from coordinate 9,481 downwards.
CTGGTTAGAACACAGGAATTCGCCTAGAAGACGATATTAGCTCATAAAATGGCTTAACAAAGCACAAATGACATACAGAACCGAGCTAAATTAGGGGTTAAAATCATACAAATATTCACTTATCATCAACCTTGTTGAAGCACCCAAAAAGAAAAACCCTCAAAGGAAGTTCACCAACATCGGCGACACATATTCCAGTGCCTTAAAAAGATTGACTCAACAAGGCAAGCTCCCGCCTATAGGATTTACATCTGATCCAGAAAAATTTTGGGATAAGAATGCTTATTGTGAGGATCATATGGGCAAAGGGCACGCCACAGAAAAATGTTTCAAATTGAAACATGTCATCCAAGATATGATTGAAGACGGTCGTTTACCCCTACCTCTTGGTAGCAAGCCTAACAACACCAAGAATCATCTTGGAATTCTAGTGATCACGGATAAAGAGTGCACCTTGGATTGCTCACACCTTATCTCCCCATTTGAAAACGAAATTAACATGCTTGAAAATGAGGAAAGGTATTCCACCATTTCTCCTACCATCGATAACTTCATCGCATGCGCTAGAAATGTGAGTAGACAGGTTTTAGAGCTTGAGACCATCGTGATATCCCTACGGATTTGGGGCACAACACCCTTAGAAAGCGCATCGCGAGCTCTAGTCATATCCCAACAATCTACAATGTAAGAGGTGATCACAACATGTGACAATTTGGTTGAACGAGTCATCACTTTAAAAGCTGAAATCTTCAGTTTAAAAGACCGCAATACCGTCAACGGAATATGGGCCGATGACGATGAAGATGAATACCTCACAGAACATTCTCAAACTCACAGTAGGGAAGATCAATATGTGAGCTATCTCACTCGATCAGGACGTCCTTATCAAGGTGTCCCTCAGAAAAATCCTACTACTAATGCTCCAATTACTAATACCACTGTCATGACCCCACATGATGGTGAGGGTACATCTACTGACCATTTGCTAAAGCAACTACAAAAGACAAAGGATGATCTTTCAGTCTGGCAATTAGTTGCAAGTTCGTTTCCCCATCGCCAAGCTCTACTTCAAGCATTGGCAAAGCTAAATGTAGCACTCGACTCTACACCCGATGATGTAGTCAACTTGGTCTTCCAAGATTCAGTCAAGCTCAGCAACCCAGTTACCTTCTCAGATGAAGACTTACCTCCTTTCGGGGCTAGTCATAACCTCGCTCTATATATCACAATCACGTGCCTAAAGAAGAATATACCCATGACTTTGGTAGACGATGGCTTCGCAGTAAATGTCATACCACTAAAGACGGCACGTAAATTGGGCATGAACGAAACGGATTGGACTCCTACCAACCAAGGTGTTCGAGCATACAACGGGACACGAGGGAAGGTAGTGGGACCGGTCAACCTTAATAAGGTTAAAGTCGCGTCACCTTAATCAAAGTAAACCTAAATCACAACTAACTAATAGTCAGCGGTAAGCAAGGTATCGAATCCACAGGGAGGCGGTAGTATTCTAATTTGTTAAACTAGATTTGTCTCTAAAGTAACAAATTCGGGGTTTTGAGATTGATTTTCTAAACTAATAACAATAAATAGTAATAACAACTAATAATAAACAATAACAACTAATTAATAAAAGGTTGAAAACAATAAGATTAAAAGTCTAAGGTCTTAGGTTCACTAGGATTATTGTTCAGGGATATGGATGAAATCAACTATCATGCAATAAAGTTATCTAAGGTCACAAGATCGGTCGAGTCAATTATGCCCTTTAGATCTACAATTTAACATGCGATCACTATCATTAAACGAGTTCTATTCAATTATCGTAGCCTATCTTAGTCTTAACCCGGTCGGTGTCAATCCTAATTTGCGAGACTAGTTAATTAATCCTGGCCAGTAATCAAACAACTAGAATTAAAATGATAATCAAACGATAACCATGCAATTGCAATCCAATTAAATAATCTACCCCTTCTAACAATCCTAGATCCCCTTTCAACCCTAGAAAGAAATTTAGCTACTCATAACGATATTAATAACAACGACAATAAATAAAGTAAACATGATTAACAACAATGAAAGGAATAACAAAGAATAATTAAAGAACTAGAAGGCAATTAAATTGAATAACGAAGAAAGATTAAGAATACCGATTACAAGCTTGAACTAAAGACAATCGTCTTGATGAATAAAATCCGGAAGCAAAGAAAGCTAAATTAGGTTTTCTAATATTAAAGCATAAAAAGCATAAAAAGCAAAAAAAAGCATGAAAGACGAGCTTTCCTTTTATAATACAAAAATCTAATTAATTAGGTTAAAGTTTAGGAAAATATGAAAAAGCCGTCGAAAAACTAGGTTGCTCTATCGAGCAAGGGTATGTTGCTAGATCGAGCAACCTTCAGCCAGACTCGATCGAGCAAGGCACTTTGCTCGGTCGAGCATCCCTTCTTTTCGCTCGTTTCTTCGATTTTCTTCATTTCTTCTCTTTCGTTCTCGATTCTCGTGCCTAACCTTCTACGATCCGACTCCGCCATGCTTCATATCTACTCAAAAAGCTCCAAATGCATCCAATCTGCATTAAAACATAACAGAAGCAGCAGAAACGATATTCTAGCTAAAATAGCATAGAAACAAGCAAGGAAAGACGGTAAATTGAGTTAAATGCAACTAAGGGAAGCATAAAATATGTATATAAATAGTGATCATCAAACCTCACAATAGCCACTGGGCCAGTCGAGCGAAAGGTTAACTTCCAAATTCATGCTTCTAAAGCAGTAACATCCACCCTACACCAGAAGATCAAAAATCCTCTAAATGGCAAGGTAGTGACAATCACTTCGTCACCTATCAAGGCTGTGATAGAGAAAATGTCCAACAATCAAGTAGCTACGGATCCAATATATGAGCTTGGAGGATTTTAGAGTGTGAATCTTGTAGAGAGTGAGTTGACACCTCTATATTTCGACCCATTCTCTAACCTAGTGGTCAACCACATATTTCAATCCCAGGGATACTTCGCAAGAATGCCATTAAACCCAACCAGGAAAAGTACCTTTACACCATACAAAGAAGGGAACTCTGGAATGATACCATTTGGATTAAGGGACAAACCCACCAAAGAGAAAACCTTAGAAATGCTTACTCAAGTGTAAAATCGTAAGAGTAAGGGACTCCCGATGCTGCCTTATCTCCCTACTCTAAACGGATATATCGTTAGGGAAGGAAGCCAAGAATACTTTCACGGGTTTCCCGAGCCTTGGCACTACAGCGGAATACAATTAAGTGGAATCGAGGTCTTCGACGATTGCTCCTTTATTCCCTCAGAAACGGTTCTTACCGTCAAAACTCGTCAGACACCTTGTTTAGACGAACAAGCAGTTAGCCTTCTGTTTGGAGAAGATCGATTTGTTAGAGCTGCACAGGATGAGATCATTACCATGATACTTCAAGACGATCATTTCAACCCTACTGCGTTAATCAAAGACGTTGGCGCAAGCCAACCACAAGGACGGAGAAATTCGATCAAATTGACCAACAACCAAGGGAAACTCTTCAAAGTCACTACTGGAGAAGGAGAGATGTTCAAAAGAGAACCAGACGACAACGAACTCGAGTCAGAGTCGGAGTCGGAGTCCGAGTTAGAGTCCAGCAAAGTCGTTAGAGAGTCTCCTCCTGCTGTCGTTCCCCATCCCTTTATTTCTTCTAGCCTAGCATCTCACAGTAGCAGCAGTTTTGGAAATGCCCCAGCAGCTATTCCTTTACCGCCTCTGACTACTGAGCAGATTCATAAATCTTGCAATCCACAGGCTCGCGCTTTCTTAGCTTCTCGCGCTCTTCAGAATTTCTAGCTTTCCTTCATCGTAGATATGAGTCAGATACCCATAGGGAGCCAACAGGAACGAGTATGAACCACATATTCCTTTGTACCAATCTCACAACCCACTCCATACAAGACTTTGTAGTATGAGTCAGAGTAGTCTAAGGAACAGTATCAAGGTTCGGGATCCTCTATCTAAGGCCCACTTGCCTCACAAGTCTTTCCGGAAAGATACATACCATGAATTCCAAGCTAGGAACGCGAAGTGACCGAGTCAGATCCAACAACGATACCCGAGTCATCGACCTAATGTGCCACCATGGCACACTCCATCGGATCAAAGGGCCACCTTCACTTTTCAGCTTATTTAACCAATAGTTGGGAATTCTGGATAAGTCTACCATATAGAGCCTAGTCCTCATGGTAATGGATCGAACACGGTACCCACGCACATCAACTGGGGGTTCAATCAATCCCAAGCGCTTCATTAACCATATCTGGGGCACGCAAGAAAGAGTGTCAAAAAAAAGAAAGAAGAAGAACAAAAAGAGACAAAAAAAAGAACAAAAGAAGAAAGCACATATTCTTACTTGCAAGATGACGGGACTCCCCAGATATGGAAGCTCACGGTTAGCCTTTCTATTATCAAGGCCAAGAATGATCACTCTTAGGCTAAGGCAAGCTGGGCTCTTGTGCATCTCCATTTGCTCCACCAAGCTCAAGAAAAGAGGGTCTCCGCTCATCTCCCTGTCAATGTGGCCTTGGAAGATGTAACCATGCAAAAGGCAAAATCCAAAGGCCCTGCGCCTCACAACATAGGATAAAGAAGGGTCTTCTCTATTTATGAATCGATTAAGAAAATCATGCATGCAGACACCTTTTGAGGTTACAAGACGGTCTACCTCAGCTTTGGTCAACCCAAGGAGGTCCCTAAATGTGTTCTTATACCCTTGGGAGCTAAGGGGTATAACTGGAGCCTCTTCCGGGTCCCACCCCCCAATGGCAGTTATTTCTTCCGGGAAAGACAAATACATGCAAATTTGGGTCCCAGTACTCAAGACTAGGATCTTGGAAGGGCCTTAGTACTTTCACTAATTTCAAGCTCAAGATCGTCCCTAGGTTGTAGACACTAATATCTTGTTTCTCAAGATGGGTGAACTCGTTTGTCCATTCTTTGAGACGGTTTTCAAAGGCATCCATTATGTTGCAAGTCTTTTTGGGATTTGAGAATTTTTCATATGTGAGAGACAGATTGTTGGACGAATTGTATGAATAAAATCTTCAACCGAGCTCGCTATATATACTATTCATCTTTTCCTAATTTAAACCGAGTTCTGATCAGCCCAAGAGATGATGCAGCAACAGCTGCGCCCTTTCGAAGAGTCGCAACTCTTGCTGCGCCTCTTCCTCAAGCCAGTTCTCAGAATTTCCAGCTCTCGCGCCTTCCTAATTCGTGTTGGTCTATGATTTCCTACTCCTATTGGATGTGGGTTCGGAAAATATGCCGAGTTACCAAGGTTTTGGATTTCCTAATCCCAACCGGGTTCGGTTTTCGAAACGATAATCGACATTTTTGCCAGTCACACACTTATTCATTTTTTCATTTTCTTTTTTTAGGAAAATTATGTCATTTCCATTTTTCTAAACTTATACATTTCTTTTGTTTTCTGTTTTTTAGGGGGTAACCCTCTCCATTGTCGATCACTTTTAATTTTTCCGCGTTTTATTCAGGCATTCATTTCGCGCTAGTTTAGGCTACTGATATGCCACATGTAAAATGTTTGAGTATATTACTTGCATTGCTACATGTAATTTATGTGACTTCTATTCCGGCGGCATGACGGTAGAAACCATCAGCTATGAAACATGTATTTAAACTAAGCTACAGGAACATAAGAAATCCAACAACAAAGGCACTCAAGCCGTCGTAACACAAGTCAAAACAAAAGGACTATACGCAAGACTGGGGGGTTCTCGCCCTAAAGCCAAATCCAAGACTGGGGGCTCTCGCCCTAAAACAGATCTAGATATACAGCAAATCCCAAAACAAAGTTCAAATATCCACAGTCCACAAACAAAACAACACAGCTAATCCTCATCACCAGTGAGCTCAACTAAAATCTCCAGAACAGCGATCTCGGCATCCCAACTCCCTTAAGAAGCGGGCTATCTCCTCTCGAGACTTCGCTGTCTCCATTCGAAACTCTACCAGCTCACGCTCCAAGGCTCTCTGCAAAAGAAATGCCTTATTTCAGTCAACTACTTCATTTCGAAAAACACAAAAATGCATCAAAATGAAAAGGAAATGATAGGTTCCTACATGTCGGTCATGGCTACCCACGAGTGCCTCAACGGCTGTAGCCCGCAAGTGTTTGGCCACCCTCCACATCGCAACATGCCAAGACGGATCCACCTACATTCAAATACAAATGAAGTTTAAAACAAATGCATTCCTATGCAACAAAGACGACCATGGATTGGAAGCTCACCCTCGTCACGAGATGCTCCCACTCCTCCAAGCCAGTATCTGTCATGACTGCGCTGAACTCAAGAAGCTCTGAAATTGTCATGGAGCCAGCCACATCCGTATACTCAAGCACCCCGGGGTAAGCTGAGGGCTCGACGCCCGCCACGTCGATCTACTGCGAAGATCAAATGGTTCATCAACAAGTAATTTATCATTTGTCAAAGTTAATATATAACAAGAAGCAAGCAATGCTTACCAAGATCGGCCAGTACGCCAATCTCCGACAAATAAACCCTGGATAATCATCGTCAGGAAGGAGAAGGGTCTCCCCACTAGACCCAGCTAGGTCAGCCTGGGTCTCAGCTTCAGAAGGCTCCCTAAACATCGACCCCGGAGGATCGATGAGGACCGTGAAAGCATCACGAGAGAACTGCTGAGTCAAACGCTTGCCGAAGTATCACACGGGTCGCATGGGCGTCCTCACCAGCAACCAACTTGAGCTGCTAGTACGTAAGACCTCATCTACGAAAGTGGTGCGTCCGGGTAGTCAACCCAAGGCCTCGGATTCCACTAAGACAAAGAAAGAAAAGGGTCATTCTTATCATCTAGTTCCAGACGATGATAAGCAAAAGGACATTCATTGTGATCTTTCTCCAAAATAAAAGACAGAAAAAAAACTGTCGGAGGTACTTATGTGCTCCAGCTGCAGGGCATTCACACCCCTCCTACAGACATCTTAAGAAGAACGGTGACTCTTCTTACGGCAATCTACCCAGTCCCTCACAACTAGGTATGCTCTCAGCTCAAGCTCTGTCCTCTTGGGCGCGAAGCCCGAAAAGTAGGAGTACACCCACGCCTGCAAAAAAAGGGTAATGACAATATCAACATCAAATATTGATCTTTCAATCAAAACAAGATTATTGATCTTTCAATAAGGTTTCAAAGGAAGGTTCATACCTCCAGCAAGAGTCCAGGACCGACTGTAGCAGGAGAATTCCCGTTCTCCATCAGCTCCGGCCTGACCATGGCCGTCATGTAACGAGTGAGGACCGCAAGGCCAGGAGTAACCCAGTCCCAACGAGCTAGGCTACTCATGTCAGAAAGGAAAGGAAGAAGCTTCGTCCATAGCCTCTCCTCCTTGTCTCCGAAATAAATCGAAGACAAGAACCACCACAACCAAAGCCGAGCCCTTTGCTCAGCTGTACAAGGAGGAGGAGCCACCATCTCTCCACCTATCCTCAATCTCGTCGGAGTCCTACCAGCAAAGTAGTCTCTAACATAAGAGCTGGGCACCAACCCAGATAGAGCAGCCGTCCCTGCCAGCAGGTTCCAACCTATCAACTGTCGCGCCTCCTCCGAGTCGACCCTCATGGCCACCGACAGCCACTCCAAGCTCTCCTCTCCACACGGAAAACCAGAAATCATGCCGTAATCCTCCAAGGTGACTCCGATGTAACAACCCGAAATATACCCGATTTTTCTAGTAAAAATATTTACTAACACTTTTCAGTAGAACTTAAGTTTTTAAAATAGGAATTTTTGTTCCGAGTCTTATTTTGAAATTCCGCGTTCGTATTTGGAATTTCTGAGAGATTTCATGAAAAGACCGTTTTTAGTCATCTTTGACTTTTCTTGACAAAAGTCGTCTTTGACTTTTCCTTGACTTTTTAAAGTCGTCATTGACTTTTTCTTGACTTTTAAGTCGTCATAAACTTTTCTTGACTTTTAAGTCATCTTCGACTTTTCTCGACTTTTCAGTCAACTTTGACTTCCGTTGACTTTTCCCGACTCGTCTCATAAGTTTGAAGACCGAAATTTTATTTAAAAAATAATATTTTTGATTTATTTTTATTTGGATTTATTAAGATTTATCATAATTTAATATAATTATTTTGAATTTATTCGGAATTTAAAGAATAACGTTTACGGTTTTAACCGAACGTTATTTAACTATTCCCGACTCATCGTAAAGCGCGAAACGAAACCGAAACTCGACTTTGGCATGAGTCACGCGCCCAGGTCATCGTTTTCCACTCACATTAGATATTTTAATTCTTTTGATTAAACTAATAATAATATCTAGATATTATTTACTTTATCGATCAGTTAACGAAAATTACGCAAATCGTTTACAAAACTGACCCGATATCACCCATACCACACGGTTTTTCTTCCTCTCTTAGCCTTGATATTTTATTTCTTTTCATTATAATAACATAATATCTTGATATTTAATTCAATTAACTTAATATCTAATTAATTACGGTAATATAATTATTATACCGGGTCAATTCCATAACCACAATTTCAAAACCCAACTCACTAGTTTGCTCTATATTACACGACACTCCTCACCCCACTTTACTCACAAACAACTTTTCATTTTTCAACAAATCAAATTAAGATCAAAAATCACTTTCTTTAATCGTTCTTGAGCGTTCTGCGCGTTCTTCATCCGTTCTTCATCGTTCTTGAGCAAAACCTTCATAAAACCTTCATTTCTTAATTAAATCCGTCCTAACTTATATTTCTAGGATCTCCTCTTCGCTCCCCATCTTCAAGTACGTTTTATTTTAAATTCCGACAAAATCGTTTTCAACACTTTAATTATGGAAAATCAAGTTTTAAGTTCTAATAATTGTTTTCTTGTCATTTCTTATAGGGGAAGATTTTGAAGACGAGTTTGGTGACTCGTATATTTTAGGAGAAGACTAGAAGACGGGTTTCTTATTTTCTTAGTTCTTATTATTTTGGTGCTACTTGATTTTAGCTAGCTAAGGTAACGATTCCGAGTTACTCGACGGATAAATGTTACATAGCTTTGGTTTACTTTAGTTTTGGTTCATCTTTAGTTTTTGTTCATATGATTATGGTTTTATGATTTTAGTTAGTAACATGATAAGTGGTTGATTTTATTATGTTGTAGGAATTTATGAATATGTTGGTGTTCTTGTTATATTTTTTATGATTTCTTCATGATGATGATAGTTGCATGTTGGATGGTTGAATTGGATGTTTAAAAATGGATGTTGTTAATTAAAAACATGTTAGAATTAATTGGGAAGTGGGGTTGTGTGAACCGTGGGAAGTGGCAGTGAACCGGACCCAAAACCAGCCGGTCCAGGCCGGTTCAGGCCCGGTCCAGGCCGGTCTGGGCTGGTCCTTGGTGGGTCCGGGTTTTGGTCTTTGGGTTG
>JAIUZE010026204.1:0-17424 GCA_022085475.1 Heliosperma pusillum | reverse complement strand
AAAAATTGAGATTAGCCTTACCAATTAATAACACCTATGAATCCCGTGTTCATTAGGGCTACCACGCTCGTGGGTGCCTTTTTACCTCGGGTAAGTAGGGTGATACGATCACAAGCTAAAATTGGATTGGACTCAACGAGATAAGCGTTATCTTGGGACTAGGAGATGGATTTAGTTGAAATCCGTCAACCAAGAGTTCTAAAAGGTAGAATTAGTCAAGTAATGACTTACCGTTTCTAGATAAAGGTAGCATGCGATGACTATTTTTATTTAAAAAAATGGGTCTTGGAATCATTTATATAATTTAGTGAGAGGTCATTATATGATTGCTAAACTTGTTAAAATGTTTTTCAAGTGAATTAACAATGAATGTTTATATATTTCTTTTTGTTGTAGTTACCATATTCGCATAATGTCGACATCATCAAACTTTGCAACCTTGGGTAAGGACTCATGGTTGAGAACCGTCATGGACAAGTGTGTCCTAAAGGATGACGGAAGTAACTTCGTTGAATGGGAGTCATTGATCAAGAGCGTCGCGATATCCAATAACGTGCTTCGCTACTTGATCGAAGAGCCCCCCACCGAACCCGCGCCAAGATCGTCCGCGGTGGTTCGGGCCGAATATGACCTTTATTTGAAGGTTGCTAATGACGTCAAGAATGTCTTTATTTGGTCAATCTCACCCAAACTCAAACTCTAATTGATTTATCTCAATGCATCTGCGATATTCACGAGGTAACTTCGCTGTTTCGCAAGCCCCTCAAATTCTCTAATATGAGGCGAATACGAAATTCTTGACACTAAGCTTCAAAGGGGCCAAAAAGTTGGGACCCAGTGCTCAAAATGGTTGAGCAGGCGGACACCTTAGAGCGTCTAGGGTGCAAAATTCCGAAGAATTTGGTGGTGGGTAAGATCCTTCATTCACTCTCACCTAAGTTCACCCAATTTAGGGTGAACTATAACATGAATGGCATGGACAAGAGTTTCCATGAACTCCATGCACTCCTCACCCAAGCTGAGAGGGACCTGGAGGCTAGTGGGAGTGAACCCAAGGATGTTCTTTCCATGAAAATGAAGACAGAAACTGGGGTGAGGAATGGACAAGGGGAAAAGGGTAACCACTCTTTTCAAGAAATCCGGCAAGGGAAAGGCCAAGGTCTTTTATAGGCCAAGCCACGGTAAACAAACACGCGGAGGCGGATTGCTATTACTGTTATTGGCAAAAGGCTTGAAAACGCAATGCCCCAGTACTTGAAAGAGAAGAAGGAAGGTTGTGTGAAAACTTCAGGGGTAAAATTCTGTCATCACATAGATGATGATATTAACTTTGCAGTTCCGTACATCTTCTTGGGTTTATTGATACCGGTTGTGGTCGCACACTTTGTAATCATGTACAGGGGCTGAGGGACGTGCAAGCACTAGCCAAGGTGACGTGGGACCTGCGAAGGGGAAACATGGAGCTAAGTAGCCGCAGTTTCCGTGGGCACCTACGTTCTTCTTTTGCCTAATGGTTTAGAGTTGTAATTAAATAATTGCTATTATGTTCCAACTCTTACCAAGAACATTATCTCCATTTCCGTGTTAGACATGGAAGGATTTTCTTTTTGCATTAAGAACAATGGTTGTACTTTTGCTTTTAATGAAATGGTTTATGGCGAGGCCATTTCTATTGGAGGTATTTATGTTCTAGATATTGCAAAAGAGGTCTATCATGTAAAAAACAAGAAGCTCAAAACAGGTGAACCTAATCAATCATACCTTTGGAATTGTCGTTTAGGGCACATAAACGAACGACGCATAAAGAGACTTGTTTCATCTAAAGTACTCAAACCATTCGATTACGAATCTTATGGCGTATGCGAATCTTGTCTTCTAGGCAAGATGACTCGTGCTCCTTTTACGGGAAAAGGGACACGAGCAAGTGAAGTATTAGGACTTATACATACGGATGTATGCGGTCCAATGACTATACGAGCTAGAGGTGGTTATCACTACTTCATTACTTTTACCGACGACTTGAGTAGATATGAATATGTCTACTTGATGAGGCATAAAAGTGATGCTTTTGAAAAATTCAAAGAATTTCAAAATGAAGTAAAAAACCAATTGAATAAAAAGATTAAAACCCTACGATCCGATCGTGGTGGTGAATACTTGAACAATGAATTTGATTCACACCTAAAAGATTGTGGTATAGTATCACAATGGACTCCTCCTGGAACACCTCAATTAAATGGTGTGTCCGAAAGGAGAAATCGAAATTTATTAGATATGGTTCGATCTATGATGAGTCTAACAGAGCTTCCTGATTATTTTTGGGGTTTTGCTATCTTATCTGCAATATTTTCACTAAATCGAAGCCCGACTAAAGCAGCAAACAAGACTCCATATGAGATATGGACAGGAAAAGTCCCTTATTTGTCGTTTATGAGAATTTGGGGATGCGAGGCTTTTGTTAAGAATAAGTCTGACGATAAACTCGCACCCAAATCTGACAAATGTCTTTTTGTAGGATATCCAAAGGAATCACGTGCTTATTAATTCTACAATAAACACGAGGACAAAGTGTTTGTGTCTCGTGATCCAGTCTTTTTAGAAAATGATTTTATTTCTAAAAGAAAGAGTGGGAGAAAATTTGAACTTGATGAAGTCCAAGAGCCACAAACCGAAAAGGACGACGAGGAAAACGTTCCCTCTTCGTCTGGTACGGTCACTATTCGTTCGGAACCTAGGAGGTCAAGCAGAATTAGTTATCAACCCCCCCCCCCCCCCCCCCTGATAGATTTTACCTTGGTTATTATAGAGGAAGGTGATGACTATAATGTTTTACTTTTTATGAAAGTAACGAACCTACTACCAAAGCCAGCCATTTCTAGTCCCGACTCAAAGCTACGGCTAGGAGCCATGCAATCCGAAATGGGCTTCTATGTACGAAATCAAGTATGGACTTGGTTGATTTACCTAAGGAGGTCACGCACCTCTTCAGTGTAAGTGGATCTATAAGATCAAAAGTGGATATCATAAACATAATGATGTTTATAAAGCTAGATTGGTGGCAAAAGGTTTCACCCAAGTTCATGGTCTTCACTATGACGAAACCTTCGCCCCAGTCGCCATGCTTCGATCCATAAGGATTATCTTAGCGGTTGCCGCATTTCATAATTATGATATTTGGCAAATGGATGTCAAAACCGCCTTCTTGAATGGGATTCTAGAAGAGGAAGTGTACATGACACAACCTGAAGGTTTTATGGATCCATCAAACCCTAAGAAGGTATGCAAACTTAGGAGATCCATCTATGGTCTTAAGCAAGCATCCAGGAGTTGGAATCATCGTTTCGATCATGTAATTAAACAAAATGGTTTCACTCGAAGTGTCGAGGAACCGTGTTTATACATGAAGTTTAGTGGGAGTACAGTAACTTTTCTAGTCTTGTATGTGGATGACATACTACTCATTGGGAATGATATTCCAATGCTCACTTCTGTAAAGGAGTGGCTAGGAATACATTTCCAAATGAAAGACTTAGGAGAGGCCCAGCGCATCTTAGGTATCTGGATCTATAGGGATAGATCTAAAAGGATACTAGCATTAAGTCAAGAGACTTATATTGATAAGATTCTTGATCGGTTCAACATGAAAGACTCTAAGAGAGGCTTTATTCCTATGGGAAGTGGGATCACTTTGAGCAAGTCAGAGTGCCCTACGAAAACCGAGGAGATTGAACGCATGAAATTGATCCCTTACGCTTCAGCCGTTGGATCAATCATGTATGCTATGATGTGCACTCGTCCCGATGTTGCATATGCTTTGAGCATGACAAGTCGTTACCAAGCAAATCTAGGTGAGAGTCACTGGATAGCCGTAAAGAACATCCTTAAGTACTTGAGAAGGACCAAGGATTCGTTCTTAGTGTTTGGAGGCGAGACTGAGTTACGTGTAAAGGGTTACACAGATGCAAGTTTCCAAACAGATAGGGATGATATGAAATCCCAATCCGGCTACGTTTATATGATGAGTGGAGGAGCTGTTTGCTGGAAGAGTTTCATGCAAAGCGTTACAGCGGATTCTACAACAGAAGCAGAGTACCTTGCAGCATCTGAAGCTGCAAAGGAAGCTGTGTGGATTCGGCAATTTTTGGAAGGACTTACAGTAGTCCCTACTGCCAAAGATCCTATCACAATTTATTGTGATAACAGTGGGGCTATTTTTTAGGCAAAAGAGCCCAAGTCTAGTAACAAGTATAGACATGTACTTAGGAAATATCATGTAATTAGCGATTACGTGGACAGAAAGAAAATTGACATTTGTAAGGTTGGGACAGATGACAACATTGCTGATCCTTTAACCAAGCCTTTATCAAAGGCTAAGCATGATGGTCATGTCGTCACAATGGGATTGAGACGTGTGCCAGAATTCCTTTAGATTATGTAATATGTAATAATTGAATGTTGTATTAATTATTTCATATATGATAATGGCATTCATTGTTCGAGTTTTATTTTAAACTGCAACAGGAGTTGAACCTCCAACCAGCCAGAACAATGTCACAGCAAGAACATGGAGCTTACCACCTACCCTACACCCAGGCAGGGGTCCCACAACAGAGACACCAAGCTTACTACCTCCCAAGCACCCACCCTTATGTCAAGAACCAGCAGGAACACCAGCAAGAGCAGCCACAACAAGACTGACCAGAGCAATGTCCATCCTTCAGAAAACCAGCCAGAACAAGTCAAGTAACCAGCCAATTCTCATGCAGCACGAGTCCAACCAAGGGCTCCAACTTCTTTTCCCCTTTAATTAAGGTCCTTAGCAACATAAAAGTCCAGGACAAGTTTTCCAAATAAGTTCTGGAAGTCCATCTAAAACAGCCTACCATATTGAAGATCATTCAAGGAAGTCTCCAGGAACAAGTCCAATTTAATCTGTCCAAGACTCCTTACTTTTGTGTGATCAACTTAACCTAAATAAGAACGTTGGGAAGGTATCTAGCAGTCCCTCTCAACCCCAAGAACAGCAGCAAACAGCCAGACAAAGAACCCCTAAGGAATTCAACAACATTACCATTTAAGGCAAGGGACAAGAGCACTTTTCAGCTTTGTTTTCTGTCAGTTGCAGTCTGTCATGGCTCGTCCTTATTAGCTGACTTTTTGCATTTCTTTATCAGTATTGTAAGGCTCTTAAAGCCCTTAGATTATATTCTTTTCAAGGGTGGAGATCGTTTGTAATTGCCTATATAAGGCCTGCTTGTAACCCTAAGGAAATCAGACTTGAATTAATATAAACCTGAACTTTGTTCATTTGCAATTCTTTAGCAAAGCTAAGTATTGTGGTAATCCTTAGTGAACTTGTGTGTGATCTAAGATTACAGTGTCTAAGAGTCATTACTTGTGTGTCTTGATTCTTAAACACAACCTTTGTTACCTGTGCTTGTGTGCTAAGGTGCAAAGTCCTATCTGTTCTGCCTAGCCTAGTGCAGGTTTCTGAGTGAGTGAGTGTACGTGTGAGGGAGTGTTCACCCTGGCCCCTTGTAGCCTCTGAAAAGCTCTATTTTTGTAGAGGTTTCAGTTCAATTGGTTATCAGAGCTTTGGTTTGTGAGTTCATTCACCTAACTACATTCAAAAATACAAAAAAAACCAACCATGAGTGAAGAGAGATTAGCAGGGCTTGAAACCACAGTTAATGGCCTTGCTAGAACTGTCATGGAGATTACAGCATCCTTCAATGAGTACTTAGATGGTCAGCTCAACAATGGTGGAAGAGGAGGTAGAGGTCGGGGAAGAGGAGCACCTGTACCACCTGCTGCAGGAAGAAGGAGACAGCATGTGGAACAAGAGGAGACCTCAGATTCAGAGGCCTCAGAGCAGGGTCTTCCTAGACACCATGACAAAGACATAAAGGTAGAAATCCCTGACTTTCTAGGTAGCATGAACCCTGATGATTTCCTAGATTGGTTAAGGTCAGTAGAGAGAGTCTTTGAGTTTAAAGGTTATACTGATAGGAGGGCTTTTAAAGTTGCCATCATGAAACTAAAAGGATATGCATCTCTATGGTATGAAAACATGAAAAGTCAGAGGGCTAGGGAAGGTAAAGACCCTATTAAATCTTGGGATAAGCTTAAAAAGAAAATGAAGGATAAGTTTGTGTCCAAAGACTACACCCAAGACATGTTCATCAAACTAACCCACCTGAAACAAGACAGTAGGTCTGTTGAGTCCTACCTGAGGGATTTTGAACAACTCACACTTCAATGTGAGATTACTGAAAAACCTGAGCAGAAGATAGCTAGGTTTCTGGAAGGTCTTGATGAAAGGGTAGCTAGCAGGGTAAAGTTACAGCACCTGTACTCCTTTGAGGAGGCAGTTAGCCTGTCCTTGAGGATTGAGAAATTAGGAAAGGGAAAGTCAGCCCCTACCAAACCCCAAGTTAGACCCTCTTTTAAGCCTTACACTGGAGTCAGGATAGGAGAACCCTTGGTCCCTGCTAAGCCTCCTGTAGTAGACAAGGGGAAGGCCCCTGAGACAGACCTAAGGAGGACAGTGGCCCTCAGAAAATGCTTTAAATGCCAGGGTTTTGGGCATTTTGCCAAGGATTGTCCCTCAAAAAGGGCTTTGAGCAACATGGAGATTGTGGAGTGGGGTGATGAAGAGATCCTTGTGTGTGAGGAGAGTCTGGAGGAACCTGAGGAATAACCTAGTGAGGAGATGATTGAGCCTGATGCAGGCTTGAGTCTAGTGACTTGGAGGGTTATGCACACCCAACCTCAACCCTTGGAAGATTATCAGAGGCAGCAGATATTCAGAACTAGGTGTACCATAAAGGGAAGGGTTTGTAACATGATAATTGATGGGGGAAGTTGTACCAATGTAGCCTCCACAACTCTGGTGGATAAGTTGTCCCTAACCATACAAGAACACCCCCACCCTTACAAACTGAGATGGCTGAACAAAGGAGTGGAAGTGAGGGTTGATAGGCAATGTGTTGTGCCTTTCTCTATTGGCAAGGGCTATACTGATGAAGCCTTGTGTGATGTTCTTCCTATGGATGCTTGCCACCTCTTGTTAGGCAGGCCATGGAAATTTGATAGAGACTCTATACACCATGGGAGAGACAATACCTATGCCTTCAAGTTTGGTAACAAGAAGATCATCTTGGCTCCTTTGCCTCCCAATGTGAAGGGGAACATAACTCCTGTCAATGATGTGTCCAAAGAGGTTCTGTTGTTGAGTGAAGCTGAGGTTGTTCAAGAGCTCATGGGTGATGAGCGTGTGTTCATCCTCCTTACAAAAGAAGTTCTGCTCCCCCAAGAAAGCATCCCAGCTGAGGTCCAACAGGTACTGGAGACCTATGGAGAAGTGTTTCCTGCTGAACTGCCTAGTGGGCTGCCCCCACTCAGGGGGATAGAACACCATATTGACCTTATTCCTGGAGCAATGCTACCCAACAAGCCTGCCTACAGAAGTGATCCAAAGGCCACTCAGGAACTACAAGCTCAAGTTAGTGACCTACTCAGCAAGGGCTTTGTGAGGGAGTCCCTCAGTCCATGTGCAGTTCCTGCCTTGCTAGTGCCCAAGAAGGATGGGTCTTGGAGGATGTGCATAGACAGTAGGGCTATCAACAATATCACCATCAAATACATATTCCCCATACCAAGGTTGAATGATATCTTAGATGAGCTGAGTGGAGCTAAGGTCTTCTCCAAGATTGATTTAAGACAAGGGTACCACCAGGTGAGGATCAGGGATGGGGATGAGTGGAAAACAGCCTTCAAGACCAAGCATGGGTTGTATGAGTGGCTGGTTATGCCTTTTGGGTTGTCTAATGCCCCAAGCACCTTTATGAGGTTGATGACTGAGGTACTGAGGCCCTATCTAGGGAAGTTCATTGTTGTGTATTTTGATGATATCTTGGTATACAGTCCTTCAGCAGAAGAACACCTCCAACACTTGAAATTGTTGTTTGATGTATTGAGGAAGCATAAGCTATTTGGCAAGATGGAGAAATGTACTTTTATGCAGGAAGAGGTTCAATTCCTAGGATTCATCATATCCAAGGAAGGGGTTGCTGTTGATCAAGACAAGGTGAAGGCAATTAGGGAGTGGCAGGTCCCTAAGACTATAACTGAGGTGAGGAGTTTCCATGGGCTGGCCTCCTTCTACAGAAGGTTCATTAAGGGGTTCAGTTCCATCATGGCTCCCCTGACTGAGTGTATGAGAAAAGGAGAATTCAGGTGGAATGACAAGGCTGAGAGGTCTTTTAACATCATCAAGGACCTCTTGTGTGAGTCTCATGTCCTTGTTCTCCCTGATTTCAGCAAGTTATTTGAGGTGGAGTGTGATGCTAGTGGTATAGGCATTGGTGCTGTCTTGACACAAGAACAAAAGCCTGTGGCATACTTTAGTGAGAAGTTGAGTGGTGCTAAGCTCAACTATTCAACATATGACAAAGAGTTCTATGCAATAGTCAGGGCTTTGTACCATTGGGGTCATTATCTGAAGCCCAAGCCTTTTGTATTGCACTCAGATCATCAGGCACTCAAGTACATCAATGGGCAGCACAAGTTGAATACTAGGCATGCTAAGTGGGTGGAATTCTTGCAGTCCTTCTCATTCTCCAGCAAGTACATTGAAGGCAAGAACAATGTGGTGGCAGATGCCTTATCAAGGAGAACCATGATGCTGACTTTTATGGAGCAAAGGGTACTTGGGTTTGAGCACATGAAGGAGTTGTACAGGGAGGATCCTGACTTTAAGGAGGACTGGGTGGCAAGGATGGAAGGCATTCCTAAGAGTGGAAGTAGATACTGGGAGCAGGAAGAGTTCTTGTTCCTAGGTAACAAGTTGTGTGTACCAAGGGGTCCTTACACGGGGTTGCTAGTGAAGGAGGTACATTCAAATGGCCTAGCTGGTCACTTTGGAATCCAGAAAACTTATGACATGCTGCAGGAAAAATTTTATTGGCCAAAAATGTTGGGAGACGTTCAGGATGTGATCAGGAGGTGCAGTGCTTGCCAGAAGTCCAAGTCATTCTTCCAGACTGGAGCCTACACCCCCTTACCAGTTCCAGATAAGCCTTGGGAGGATGTTAGCATGGATTTCATTGTAGCTCTTCCTAGGACACAGAGGGGCAAGGACTCAGTCATGGTGGTTGTGGACAGATTTAGCAAAATGGCACATTTTGTTGCCTGCAAGAAGAATGAGGATGCCATGGGGGTTGCAGACCTATACTTCAAGGAGATTGTCAAACTCCATGGGGTACCAAGGACCATAGTATCTGACAGGGACTCTAAGTTCATGAGTCACTTCTGGAGGACACTTTGGAAGCTGCTAGGGACCAGGCTCCTATTCAGCACCTCCCACCACCCTCAGACTGATGGACAGACAGAGGTAACAAACAAGACATTGGGCAGGATCCTCAGATGCATCATCTCCAAGTCCTTGAAGGATTGGGATCTAAAGCTGGCTCAAGCAGAATTTGCAGTCAACAGAGCCCCTTCTACCAGCACAGGTAAAAGCCCCTTTGAAGTTGTTTATGGCACTAACCCCTTGATGCCAACAGACCTTGTACCAGTAGCAAGGAAGGTGGTGCCCTATGATGCAAAGACTAGGGTGGAGCAGATGATGCAGATACATGCCAAGGTGAAACAACAAATTGAAAAGTCCAATGAAATGTATAAGTCTAGAGCAAGAGGTCCAAAGAAATCCAGAGAGTTCAAGGCAGGGGATCTAGTGTGGTTGCACCTAAAGAAGGAGAGGTTTCCCGACAAGAGGAAGAACAAGCTGAGTCCAAGAGCAGAAGGTCCTTTTGAGGTCATTGAGAAGTTGGGTTCTAATGCATACAAGATTGACCTCCCAGGAGAGTATGGAGTGCATGGTACATTCAACGTTGGTGATCTAAGCCCATATTATGGAGAATCTGATGATGACACTAGTGAGGATTTGAGGGCAAATCCTTTTCAAGAAGGAGAATTTACAACCGGAGTTGAACCTCCAACCAGCCAGAACAATGTCACAGCAAGAACATGGAGCTTACCACCTACCCTACACCCAGGCAGGGGTCCCACAACAGAGACACCAAGCTTACTACCTCCCAAGCACCCACCCTTATGTCAAGAACCAGCAGGAACACCAACAAGAGCAGCCACAGCAAGACTAACCAGAGCAGGGTCAATCCTTCAGAAAACCAGCCAGAACAAGTCCAGTAACCAGCCAATTCTCATGCAGCACGAGTCCAACCAAGGGCTCCAACTTCTTTTCCCCTTTAATTAAGGTCCTTAGCAACATAAAAGTCCAGGACAAGTTTTCCAAATAAGTTCTGGAAGTCCATCTAAAACAGCCTACCATATTGAAGATCATTCAAGGAAGTCTCCAGGAACAAGTCCAATTTAATCTGTCCAAGACTCCTTACTTTTGTGTGATCAACTTAACCTAAATAAGAACGTTGGGAAGGTATCTAGCAGTCCCTCTCAACCCCCAAGAACAGCAGCAAACAGCCAGACAAAGAACCCCTAAGGAATTCAACAACATTACCATTTAAGGCAAGGGACAAGAGCACTTTTCAGCTTTGTTTTCTGTCAGTTGCAGTCTGTCATGGCTCGTCCTTATTAGCTGACTTTTTGCATTTCTTTATCAGTATTGTAAGGCTCTTAAAGCCCTTAGATTATGTTATTTTCAAGGGTGGAGATCGTTTGTAATTGCCTATATAAGGCCTGCTTGTAACCCTAAGGAAATCAGACTTGAATTAATATAAACCTGAACTTTGTTCATTTGCAATTCTTTAGCAAAGCTAAGTATTGTGGTAATCCTTAGTGAACTTGTGTGTGATCTAAGATTATAGTGTCTAAGAGTCATTACTTGTGTGTCTTGATTCTTAAACACAACCTTTGCTACCTGTGCTTGTGTGCTAAGGTGCAAAGTCCTATCTGTTATGCCTAGCCTAGTGCAGGTTTCTGAGTGAGTGAGTGTACGTGTGAGGGAGTGTTCACCCTGGCCCCTTGTAGCCTCTGAAAAGCTCTATTTTTGTAGAGGTTTCAGTTCATAAACTCTTTTATTTAGTTTGACTAAATTTAATACTTTGTTTATCCGAATAGATTGTTGAACCCTATTCAAGTGAATAGGACGAACTTAGTATTTTGTCCCTAGTCACTCAATGAGGTGACGTCTCGAAATGACTAGATTGTAAGTCGATCGATGGTTGGTTCACACCATGGGGTCATGGAGATGACTGGTCGTTTACATAGACATACTGTATGACACTCTGTCGGACAGTGACATTGTAGAGACCCTTAAATCAATTATTTGATGCCTGGTCGTGGCAGGGTCTTCTATCTTATTCCTATAAGTCGATTCTTTTGACTGGCGACCGTCTATCTGAGTCGGTGCAGTTTCCGATTGGTTTGGTTGATGTTCTAGGTCGTGCCGTAAAAGGAGGCCGATGGACTTCTTCTGGATCATGGTGATCTGCATCATACAGAGTAGATGGATCAACAGGAATTGTCCACCCACGTTGGGTAAAAACATCTTTAGGCCACTCGAGGAGAAGTTACTGTAAATGCGTGGCCACGCTCGGAAAGAGATCTATGGTAGATTTTCCGGTCAGACAGTTACTCTCCCTATCGAGAAAACCACTCTAGATATTGTCAATCGCAAGTGCGACCTGGAAGACACCTTGCGTTGAGTGGGAGATGTGATAAAGAGACAAGAGAATTGGTGACGCACACTTGTGTCAGACAAGTGGGAGATTGTTGGAGTAGGTGTCCTCCACAATAGTGCGCCACATAATAAATCTTATTAAGGAATATAATTGGGATATTTATTGACTATATATATGATTAGTCAGTTGATTAACGTAAATCAATAACGGTTGGCTGACTAGAGTTTGACGTTATTGTCGTTTGACGGCGGTGATCAACTGATCCCTTTCGGTCACACCTAAAGGATGAAATCCAAATAGTAACTAATTATTTGTATACGATACAGTTAATTAGTACATTACATATATTCGATATGTACGAGAGTTAATTATTAGAAATTGAGTTGAGAACTCAAATTCGATTAAACTTATTTTTCAATTATGCGATAATTGACTAATAAATTTATATCTTATTTTAATACGATTAAATAAGATTTAACTTAGTAATTAATCGTTAAATTACTAAATTAGTTGAGGTTTTGAGATAGAGGTAATTAGTTAATTATATTTACAAGGAGTTGTAAAATAAATTAACTAAGCATTGTGGGACCCATTATATATTGATATAATGGTAAAATATTACTTAAAATGTTAAGTACATAATATTTGTTTAATTGAGTCATATAATTGTTATATGATCAAATTAACACTTAATTATACAAGATAATTAACCATATGATCAATAAGTATTTGTGAGACAAATATCAAAAATAAAATGGATCCAACTAGGCCAAAATGGCCGGTTATGTTGTAGTTACAAAGGTGATGATTTTTGTTCTTGTTTACACTCTTTAGTTACTAATTGAAAGTGACATAACAAGTTGAATATAATCATCACTTATACTACAACACTCCACTCAAATGCATGTGATCAAATTGAACAAAATAAGAGTCCAATTATGGACAACATGGTCCGGCCAAATGGCCTTTATAATGAACAATTGTTGTTCATTTTATACTACTTCATTTTGTGCAATTTGTTTACTTCTCTCTAAAATCCTTCCTCTCACTAAAAACTCTCATATACTAATATTTCCTAAGTATTACTAGTGTAGTAATATAGTCTAATATTAGTAGTATATTGTCTATCTTATTATCTAGTTAATAATAAGGGTAGATTATTTGGGTTTATCTTGGTGCAACTTAGAGGAGATCTTCTACTTTGGAGATTGTTTGTGTTCATCCATATTTGTAGCTCAAGAACAACAAGAATGAGTTCTTGTTGTGCCCTTATATTTTCCATATCAATGTGAGGAAATTTCTTCTCTTATATAAATGTCTTTATATTTGCATGCATGTTACATAGATCATTAAATACTAAATTAAAAAGTAATTTAGAAACTAGTTAGAGGAGTCTAATTAAGGTCTATGGACTTTCACAATGGGTAACGAAGCAAGGAAGAATCATTGTTCACACAAGGAGTTACAATGCAAACAATGGGTAATGAAGCAAGGAAGACTCATTTTTCATACAAGGAGTTACAATGCAAACAATGGGTAATGACGGAAGACTTACACAAGGAGTTACATTGCAAAAAAAATGGGAATTGAAGCAAGGAAGACTCATTGTTCATACATGGTGTAACAATGCAAACAATGGGTAATGAAGTAAGGAACACTCATTGTTCACACAAGGAGTTACAATGCAAACAATGGGTATTGAAGGAAGGAAACCTCATTGTTCACACAAGGAGTTACAATGCAAATAATGGGTAATGAAGAAAGGAAGACTCATAGTACTCACAAGGAGTTACAATGCAAACAATGGGTAATGAAGCAAGGAAGACTCATTGTTCACACAAGGAGTTACAATGCAAGCAATGGGTAATGAAGCAAGGAAGACTCATTGTTCACACAAGGAGTTACAATGCAAGCAATGGGTAATGAAGGAAGGAAGACTCATTGTTCACACAATGAGTTAAAATGCAAACAATGGGTAATGAAGGAAGGAAGACTCATTGTTCACATAAGGAGTTACAATGCAAACAATGGGTAATGAAGGAAGGAAGACTCATTGTTCACACATGGTGTAACAATGCAAATAATGGGTAATCAAGCAAGGAAGACTCTTAGTTCATACAAAGAGTTACAAGGCAAAAAATGGGTAACGAAGCAAGGATGAATCATTGTTCACACAAGGAGTTACAATGCAAACAATGGGTAATGTAACAAGGAAGACTCATGAACTGAAACCTCTACAAAAATAGAGCTTTTCAGAGGCTACAAGGGGCCAGGGTGAACACTCCCTCACACGTACATTCACTCACTCAGAAACCTGCACTAGGCCAGGCAGAACAGATAGGACTTTGCACCTTAGCACACAAACAGAGGTAGCAAAGTTTGTGTTTAAGACTCAAAACACACAAGTAATGATTCTTAGACACTGTAATCTTAGGTCACACACAAGTTCACTAAGAGTTACCACAATACTTAGCTTTGCTAAAGAATTGCAAATGAACAAAGTTCAGGTTTATATTAATTCAAGTCTGATTTCCTTAGGGTTACAAGCAGGCCTTATATAGGCAATTACAAACGATCTGCACCCTTGAAAATAACATAATCTAAGGGCTTTAAGAGCCTTACAATACTGATAAAGAAATGCAAAAAGTCAGCTAATAAGGACGAGCCATGACAGACTGCAACTGACAGAAAATAAAGCTGAAAAATGCTCTTGTCCCTTGCCTTAAATGGTAATGTTGATGAATTCCTTAGGGGTTCTTTGTCTGGCTGTTTGCTGCTGTTCTTGGGGGTTGAGAGGGACTGCTAGATACCTTCCCAACGTTCTTATTTAGGTTAAGTTGATCACACAAAAGTAAGGAGTCTTGGACAGATTAATTTGGACTTGTTCCTACAGACTTCCTCAAATGATCTTCAATATGGTAGGCTGTTTTAGATGGACTTCCAGAACTTATTTGGAAAACTTGTCCTGGACTTTTATGTTGCTAAGGACCTTAATTAAAGGGGAAAAGCAGTTGGAGCCCTTGGTTGGACTCGTGCTGCATGAGAATTGGCTGGTTACTGGACTTGTTCTGGCTGGTTTTCTGAAGGATTGACCCTGCTCTGGTTAGTCTTGCTGTGGCT
The DNA here is from genome assembly GCA_022085475.1 of Heliosperma pusillum. Lineage (NCBI taxonomy): Eukaryota > Viridiplantae > Streptophyta > Magnoliopsida > Caryophyllales > Caryophyllaceae > Heliosperma > Heliosperma pusillum. Next base: position 2,644 of record JAIUZE010026204.1, on the reverse strand, counting down.
GCTCTTGCTGGTGTTCCTGCTGGTTCTTGACATAAGGGTGGGTGCTTGGGAGGTAGTAAGCTTGGTGTCTCTGTTGTGGGACCCCTGCCTGGGTGTAGGGTAGGTGGTAAACTCCATGTTCTTGCTGTGACATTGTTCTAGCTGGTTGGAGGTTCAACTCCTGTTGCGAATTCTCCTTCCTGAAAAGGATTTGCCCTCAAATCCTCACTAGTGTCATCATCAGATTCTCCATAATATGGGCTTAGATCACCAACATTGAATGTACCATGCACTCCATACTCGCCTGGGAGGTCAATCTTGTAAGCATTAGAACCCAACTTCTCAATGACCTCAAAGGGACCCTCTGCTCTTGGACTCAGCTTGTTCTTCCTCTTGTCAGGAAACCTTTCCTTCCTTAGGTGCAACCACACTAGATCCCCTGCCTTGCACTCTCTGGATTTCTTTGGACCTCTTGCTCTGGACTTATACATTTCATTGGACTTTTCAATTTGCTGTTTCACCTTGGTATGCATCTGCATCATCTGCTCCACTCTGGTCTTTGCATCATAGGGCACCACCTTCCTTGCTACTGGTACAAGGTCTGTTGGCATCAAGGGGTTAGTGCCATAAACAACTTCAAAGGGGCGTTTACCTGTGCTGGTAGAGGGGGCTCTGTTGAATGCAAATTCTGCTTGAGCCAGCTTTAGATCCCAATCCTTCAAGGACTTGGAGATGATACATCTGAGGATCCTGCCCAATGTCTTGTTTGTTACCTCTGTCTGTCCATCAGTTTAAGGGTGGTGGGAGGTGCTGAATAGGAGCCTGGTCCCTAGCAACTTCCAAAGTGTCCTCCAGAAGTGACTCATGAACTTAGAGTCCCTGTCAGATACTATGGTCCTTGGTACCCCATGGAGTTTGACAATCTCCTTGAAGTATAGGTCTGCAACCCCCATGGCATCCTCAGTCTTCTTGCAGGCAACAAAATGTGCCATTTTGCTAAATCTGTCCACAACCACCATGACTGAGTCCTTGCCCCTCTGTGTCCTAGGAAGAGCTACAATGAAATCCATGCTAACATCCTCCCAAGGCTTATTTGGAACTGGTAAGGGGGTGTAGGCTCCAGTCTGGAAGAATGACTTGGACTTCTGGCAAGCACTGCACCTCCTGATCACATCCTGAACGTCTCCCAACATCTTTGGCCAATAAAATTGTTCATGCAGCATGTCATAAGTTTTCTGGATTCCAAAGTGACAAGCTAGGCCATTTGAATGTACCTCCTTCACTAGCAACCCTTCCTGCTTGTTACCTAGGAACAAGAACCCTTCCTGCTCCCAGTATCTACTTCCACTCTTAGGAATGCCTTCCATCCTTGCCACCCAGTCCTCCTTAAAGTCAGGATCCTCCCTGTACAACTCCTTCATGTGCTCAAACCCAAGTACCCTTTGCTCCATAAAAGTCAGCATCATGGTTCTCCTTGATAAGGCATCTGCCACCACATTGTTCTTGCCTTCAATGTACTTGCTGGAGAATGAGAAGGACTGCAAGAATTCCTGTGACAACCCTCGCGAATGCGGAAAGATAAAACATACAAGCATGTGAAAAGATATGCGGAAATACGGTATTTTAAAAACTTTTAAACATGCAAGATATATATAACACGAGGTGTGTCAAAATGATACAAACTAAATACGGAATTATACAACAAAGAGACGAGGCCTCTTAAAATGTTAGCAAAGAACAAGTGTTTAACAAAAACTAGCTCCTATCGTCTAGAGGTGAACTTCCAGGGACAACGCCCGCTAGCTCACACCCGAACCCCAAAATATCAGATCCAAAAAGTCATCCATAGCATGCAACCAGTTCATCCATGAAAAACATAATGCCACAGTCAGTGGGGAGTAACTCCGGGTTCTCCCAGCCATATTACATCAAACGTACACATAAGGTAATACGAAAGTAAAGCATGCATATATATATATATATATATACCTGTGAGTTGCGATAAGAATAATTAGGCAACAATAGATACAATGATAAGAACATATAGAAATCAAATCCGTAACCATCATGTTATTCAAAGACTCGGGATAGACACTCTTAGGCAATCGAATACTCTCACTAGGGCTTGCATCTCACCGTTAGCGGTATAAGATTGATAAGATTGAGACTCGACAGACAAACCAGTCAAGTCATGCGATGATCATAGTAAATACAACATATTGTCAGCCATTCACGAACCAAGACAATGACGGTGTCCAATCATGCAATGACCATGAACTATATCATGAAATCACGCATTCAAGAACGACACAAGACGACAATCTCACGGTAAATGAAACGCACTAGCATCGGGTACATGGCAAGTATGATTAACGGCATCCACGGGATCACATCTCCCTGAACTCATACGCGATCCTTACATTTCGCCTATGTAGACACATTTCCTCCTGGTAGCACGACGATAATAATACGGTACTAGTCTAAACCTGGCCAGGATCTCGGAATATAACGTTTTCCGATTCGACGTGCGATAAAACGTTTCGCACCCAAGACTCGGTCTTACACTAGACGCCGAGTACCCCAAATTCGGTAGATCAATTAACGAAAGAGGCGGAAAACGAGCTCAAGCCTCATAACATGCGGTACGCTACATGCAAATAACACC
>JAIUZE010026203.1:0-21493 GCA_022085475.1 Heliosperma pusillum | reverse complement strand
CATGTCAGGTTATAGTATCATCAACCATAACCTTCACTTAACCTCAGTAAAGTTATAGTAACTTCAGCTATAACCTTCACTTAACTTTAGTGAAGTTATAGCACTTCAAGCTATAACATTATACGTGCGAGGTTATAGTATCATCAACTATAAATCTCTTCCGTCACGGGTTAGTCCTCTATAACACCATCACCGAGGGGTCGACTCCACGGTACAAACCGCCATGTCACCACAACGAGTCTTGTTATAGTACACCGCACCATAACGTCACTTTCAAAGTTATAGCTCAAAAAGGTATAAGTGTATAACCAAGGTAGCTTACATACAAAGTTATAGTTAATATGCTATAACCTTAATGATATAAACCAAAACCCTAATTCCTCAACATAAGAAAACCCTAGCCTCTCCCATAAAGGGGAGGCTGAAACCCTAGGCGACGGCAACCCCACGGCCGCGCCACCACCAACGACGCTAGGGTTTGCGCACTAAATAAATAATTGAGAATAAAATAACAACATAAACATTAAATGCAATTAAACATGTGAATCATAAGCCTAAATAACCACACAAACAATTAATCATACAATCAATCATTATATCATGTTAATAATTCACTTTCTAAAAACATAATTAAAGGAAAACACCTAGTTACCTTTTTAGTATAAAATCTACGATAAATCCTCTTCTAGAATATAAAAATCTTCCTCCGGATTTTCCACGAAGCCTTCACTATCATCATCAACACATGCCAACAATAATAACGATCCTAGTTAATAATCTAGCGCATAAAACTACGAAAAGATGGAAATAAAATATAAAACTTACAACGATTGAAGAATAGATTGGCTAGGATCGATCTAGGAACGAAGATGAATGATTAATGATTAATGATGAAGAAAAGGGGAAGAAGGGGCATGAAACCCTAGGGAAAGGGGCTGCCACCACATGGCACAAAGGGAGGAAGGAGAAGCGAGAATTAGGTTTAGGTTTTTCAAATAAAAGAAAGGGAAGGAGGTTATGTTTAGCTTGGTATTTATAGAGAAGCTAATGGGCACTAGAGTTTAACTAAAAAATAGGTCCAATAAGAAATAATAAGGAGGATTTGAGCCAACAATGAAGTTATACTAACATTAGGTCTAACTAAGACTAATACAATAAGGATTTCCGAGAAATAATTAATTAATTCGAATAAAATAAATAGCGGAAATTCTAGGGTGTTACAATCCAACCCTCTAAAAAGAAGTTTCGTCCTCAAAACTGGATAACTACCTCACTCAAAAAGATGCGGATACATCTCCCTCATCGAAGCTTCCGTCTCCTAAGTCTCTTCTTTAAACCTCTGACTCTTCCAAAGAACTCGTACCAAAGGTACCACCTTATTCCTTAACCTCTTCTCTTGACGATCCAAAATACGGATAGGTATCTCCTCATAAGTCAAATTAGGTTCAAACTCAACCACATCGGCTTGTAGAACATGAGAGGGATAACTACGATAACGCCTCAACTGAGATACATGGAATACGTCATGTACCTTCGACAAATTCGGAGGTAAAGCCAACCTATAGGCTACCTCGCCAACTCTCTCGAGTACCTCATAAGGTCCGATATACTTAGGACTAAGCTTTCCCTTAATCCCAAATCTCTTAACACCTTTCATCGGCGAAACCTTAAGGAACACCTTATCGCCAACTTCGAACTCAATCGACCTACGACACAAATCTGTATACGTCTTCTGACGATCCTAAGCTGCCTTCAACTTTTCACGAATAAATCTCACCTGATTGATAGACTCCTGGATTAACTCGGGTCCAACCACCACCACTTCGCTAGAATCGTCCCAACATAAAGGACTACGACACGTCCTTCCATAAAGTGCCTCAAACGGAGCCATCAGAATACTAGCTTGATTGCTGTTATTATAAGAGAACTCAAGGAGTGGCAAACTCTTCTCCCAACTAACCTGGAACTCCAATGCACGAGCTCGCAACATGTCCTCTAAAGTCTGAATGGTGCGATCGGTCGGACCATCAGTAGCAGCATGGAAAGCCGTACTCATCTTAAGTTTACTACCCAAAGCCAACTGCAGCTTCTTCCAAAACTGGGAACAAAACCTCAGATCACGATCGGAAATAATATCCTTAGGAACCCCATCTAGTGGAATAATCTCACGCTGATAAGCATTAGCAAGTTCCTTGAGACTCCAAGTCTCCTTCATTGGAATAAAATGCACAACCTTGGTTAAACGATCAACCACAACCCAAATAGCATTCATTCCCCTCTGCGATCTCGGTAAACCCATGACAAAGTCCATCGAAATCAAATCCCATTTCCATGTAGGAATTTCCAATGGTTGTAGCAAACCACCAGGTCTCTGATGCTCAAACTTGACCTTCTGACAAACGAGACAACGACTCAAGAACCCGGCGATTTCCTTCTTCATCTTAGGCCACCAAAAGCGTAGCTTCAGATCCTTATACATCTTATCGACACCAGGATGAACGGAATAGGGTGTACTATGAGCCTCTTTGAGAATCTTACCTTTTAAGACCTCACAATTAGGTATACACCATCGACCGCGGAATCGCAAACCATCATCAGATGCGTCCATGAAGTCTTTGGCTCTACCTTCAGTTAAAGCGACTCGGACTCCTTCAAGGAAGTCGTCCTCGCGTTGCTTAACCCAGATCTCATGTAGAATCTCAGGTTCGGCAATCATTGCGCCCAAGTTTAGTGTAACAAGAAGAACCACCTCAAGGCTCAAAATTTGAAACTCTAGGCTCAACTCATCAGGTAACACCATAACCGAACTCAAAACAGGGCGAGTCTTCCGACTCAAAGCATCGGCAACCACATTTGCCTTACCCTCATGGTACTGCAGCTCGATCTTATAGTCATTCAGCAATTCCAACCATCGTCTCTGACTCATGTTAAGATCTCTCTGAGTGAAGATATACTTCAAGCTCTTATGATCCGTATAGATGTTGCAAGAAACTCCATACAGATAGTGTCTCCACAACTTAAGTGCAAACACCACAGCTGCTAACTCAAGATCATGAGTCGGGTAATTCACCTCGTGGACTTTCAGCTGACGGGAAGCATAATCCACGACCTTACCTTTCTGCATCAACACACAGCCCTAACCAGATTTTGACGCATCACAATAGACATCGAACTCAACACCCTCTTCAGGCAAAGTTAACACCGGAGCAGTAGTCAATCTCTTCTTTAATTTCTGAAACGCTGATTCACAAGCTTCGGTCCAAATGAACTTAGATTCCTTCTTCATAAGCTGAGTATGGGCCTTGCAATCCTCGAGAAATCATGCACGAATCGACAATAGTAACCAGCAAGACCAAGGAAACTCCGGATCTCATTCACATTCTTCGGACTCTCCCAATCGACCACAGCTTGAATCTTCAAAGGATCAACCATAACTCTATCTCCAGATATCACATGACCTAGGAAGGTCACCTCTTGCAGCCAAAACTCGCACTTTGAGAATTTAACATACCACTTTTGCTTGCGAAGCGTCTCCAAAATAACACGAAGATGATCCTCGTGCTCAACCTCGTCTCTCGAGTAAATCAGTATGTCGTCTATGAACACCACGACACACTTGTCTAAATACTCGCTGAAAGTGCGGTTCATCTGATCCTTGAAAACCGCAGGAGCATTCGTCAAACCAAAAGGCATAACCACAAACTCATAGTGACCATATATACCTCGAACGAAAAGCAGTCTTCGGAATGTCCTCTTTCCTAACTGGAATCTAATGGTAGCCTGACCTCAGATCAATCTTCGAGAATACACTAGCCCCACGGAGCTGATCAAACAAATCCTCGATTCTCGGCAAGGGATACTTATTCTTGATAGTCACCTTATTCAACTCACGATAATCGATGCATAATCGCATACTACCATCCTTCTTCTTGACGAACAAAACAGGAGCACCCCAAGGCGAAGCACTCGGACGAATAAAACCCTTATCGATCATTTCCTCAAGTTGCTTCTGAAGCTCTTGTAGCTTAGCTGGCGCCATACGATAAGGAGCTTTCGAAATAGAACCAGTACTAGGCAACAAATCAATCGAGAACTCCACATCACGCTCAGGTGGAATACCAAATAGATCCTCAGGGAAAATATCGGGAAACTCTCTAACTATGGGAATCTCCTCCGACTTAGGTTCTGCAGACACATCTCGAACACTACACAGATATATTTGATGACCCTTTCTACCCATGCTCAACATCTTCATAGCAGATACCCATTTTACATTTGGCGTTACTCTAACACCCTGATACGACAATCTAGCACCACTAGGACTCCTGAACAAAATCTTCTGATCTCTACATTGAAATCTAGCATCATAACGAGCTAACCAATCCATCCCCAAAATCACATCAAAATCTCCTAGGTTAAATTGGACAAGATCAGCTGGAAGGATCGCTCCTGCAATAGTGACAGGTACGTCCTTGAATAGAACAGAACAAGAAACAATCTCACCCGTAGGGAGGGAAATTGCGGCATTGACGGATGAGGAATGGATAAGTCCAGCACGGACGACAAAGGATTCGGATACAAAAGACATTGATGCACCCGTATCGAATAAAACAAAAGCAGATAAAGATTGGACCAGAAAAGTACCCGTAACCACATCAGGATTAGCCTCAGCCTCTGCACGACTCATAACGAACAGATGACCAGTCTTCGGAGCATGAAACTTCGGCTTCTAGGGACAATCAATAGCCTTGTGTCCCGGAGCTTTGCAAGTGAAGCAAGTGATAGGATCACTAGTACCACAATACTTACCCTGGTGGTAAGACTTTCCACACTTGAAGCAATCCATACCTCTCCTAGCTTGACCCTGATCGTGCGAAGCATATGGACGAGCCTCGAACTTTTGCTTCTTTCCGGACGACTGATAGGATTTTTAGGAGCAACATTCTGTTGGAGCCAGTGTCCTCTACAGTTAGTGCAATAACATAAATAAATCTCTATAGGTTCACAGGGTATACTTTGTATTGTAATCAGTTGATTAACGTTTATCGATAACGGTTGGCTTGCTAGATAAGTTTGACGTTATTGTCATACAGACGGCGGTGATCAACTGGTCCCTAAAAGTCACACCTAAAGGATGTGATTGAGAGATGTGATTATTTGAGAAAATAATCATATTGATGCCTTATTAAATGACTAAAAGGTTAGTCGGTGTTTTTGACTAAAAGGTTAGTCAAGGTGATGATGATATAATTATTTAATAACGATTAAATAATGTTAGCTAAGACGAATTAACTGTAATTCGTAATTAAATATAAAATGTTATATTTAGTTGTAGTATATAATGTGAGCTTAAACGAATTAAAATGTTAATTCGTAATTAAACATAAACCGTTATATTTAATTAGCAGGATTATAAATATATCGATATTTATAATTGAAGTATATATTATACGATTGTCATAATAATTGTTATGTTAATATATCCACTGCAAAATGTTGAAATGGACCTTATTAATGTATGACAACATATTAGACAAATATAATATGTACAACATTATATTAAATGGAAGCTAATATAACCGAAAAAGAGTCTAGATTACTCTGAGGAATTTCGGTCAAAATGGTAACAAAACAAGAGAAAAATATCCCTTATTTTTCTACTAGGTGTGCCGTGTGAGAGGGAGTATATGGGAGGAGTTTTACTCATTCCAACTCTCTAATTATTGATCATCAATTTCACATCTCAAAAGAAAAGATACATACTCTTTTTCTCTCTAATTTTCTAGCAAATACAAGGGCATTTCTCGATCAATCTTGGGTGAGACGATTAGGAGGATATCTGCTTTGACATCTGTTCTTAGGCCGAATTTACGAGGACTAAAGGTTATTCCTAATCCCTTTGTTTATTATGCAATTTCGTTTATGACCCGTTAATCATATAAATCATAATTTCATTATAATCCTGTAAGATTAAAGGGATGTATACGGATATATTCCCACACATTCGGCCTCTTGAAAAACTTGGTCTTTGCATTTTCCTCAGCCTCGGTAGCCAGAACAGAATCATAGATGCTACGAGCACGACCATAAGCCTGCTGGAACGAAGTCGAAGGAATGCCAGACATAGCAGTCCTGACCTTGGGAGCCAAATTCTTCTTATAGCGACGAGTCCTCGAAACCTCGTCCAAAGCCACAGAAGTAACGAATCGTGATAACCTCACAAATTTGTTGGTGTACTCCTTAACAGTCATCGATCCTTGAGATAAACAAAGGAACTTTTGCTCCTTCTGCCATCTCAGCGCTTCAGGGTAAAATCTCTTTTTCAGAGCTTCAGAGAAAACAGACCAGCCAAAATCCGGCTGAACCTCCAAACCAGCTCTAGCAACGGCCCACCAGTTGTCAGCCTCATCCTTCAGGTAGTAGGTAGCAATATTCACCTTCTGACCATCAGGACACTCAGTAGCAAGAAACAACTTCTCTATCTCCCGGATCCAAGCTTCCAAAGCAGTAGGATCATTAACACCATCATAGGTAGGGGGACGGTGTCGAGCAAAGCGGTCAAACACAGTGTAGAGTCTATTGATCGAATACGAAAGAGGGGGGGAGGGGGTGAATTGAGTATTAAAAACTAGCCCCACTTTTTCGATTTATATGATATGTAATTAATTATTTGATCTTATGAATTAAAATCAACTAATTAATTAATCAAAGTAAGCGCGAATAACGAAATAAACGAAAAGTAAAGAGATAAGAGAGAGGCACACGATTTTTGAAGTGGTTCAGTTTCACACGTTGAAACCTACGTCCACTATTCTCGATTAATAATTTTTAGTACCTTTCTACGGATACAAAATTACCAACCCACTCGTATAATCACACTATGATTATAACTCAAGGTGAGTATCGCTAAATACTCTATACTATCTTACGCTAATAAGAAAGTACAATATAACTCACACAGATTCCCGTTAAAGAATTGTAAGCTTATAATGATGTACTATTATCCAATAACGTATTTCACTCAAGCGATTGATAATACTTGATGCACAACTCTTTTAAAAACAAACTCTAAAACTAAAATATTTGTTCAAAGGTTTGCTTAAAATGATTTTGGAAAATCAACACAAGTAAAATAAATAGCCGTGTGAATGTTGTGTATTTCGTGTATTTTAAAAAGTATGTGAATGAGTATTTATAGAAGTAGAATCATAGTAGATCTAAAACCCTAGTATAATATTTAATAAAGATACTTATCTTATCATAAAATAATATTTGCTAATCTTTTAGAAATATCTTTATCTCAAAATATTATTTGGTTTATCTTATAGAAATATATTTATCTTATATCTCAAAATATTGTTGTAAAGATATAGTAGAATCCTAGATTAGGTAAACTAAGGAAACAAACCTATGGAGGCCGGATTCCTAGCTCACGAAACCCTAGGAGCACGAATCCCTAGGTGGCACAAACTAGGTTTCACGAAACCCTAGATGGCTCAACCACTAGGTAGGCTAATTAGGTTAACAACAAATTGAGATAGAATATATTAGAACCCTAGGTAGCATGACAACCCATAAGTTGTATTACTAACCAATAGAATCTCATAAATATATTCTCTAATAAAACTTTTGATAAATATAAAAATAAAACTCTTTCACTCATGAAAACATTTCAAAATATTTTATTTCCAAAATCATGCATCAATATTTTATCATCCAAAGTCATAGACTAAAGCTATAACTTTTGAACATAAAAACTCTCGAATGGAATAGTTACAGAATGACGACCTATACTATCTAATCTTCACAAAGATCTTCAGTATACGAATCATCTCTTCATCTTGATCACAAAGACCCTCCATCTCGAGTCTTGTGTAGTTTTATGTAGATCTTGTTTGAAGCGATTTTCTTTAAAGTTATGCCTGGTTAGCTATAACTTCCATGTTCACTTCCAAAGTTATTCCTGAAGTTGGTATAACTTTGTCTCACAGACTTTATCAAAGTTATGTCTAACTTTGATCTTTCTTCTCATAATTGTTGCTAGCTATAATAAGACTAAAGCACACAATTACACGCATATGATATATCGAGTAAAACATATATTATTACGTAAACACATGTCATTATCAAAACTATCAAATTGGTCCAACAAATTCCCCCTTTTTGATGATGACAAGTCTCATATGATTTCCTCTTAACAATGTGACTAAGTAATAGTTCCCCCTCAACAAAACACTCCAAAGTTATAGCAACTTTGATCGCAAGAACAAAACAACTTAGCCAAAGTTATAGCTTGAGAGAATTTAAGAGTTAACGAGTCTTGACAAGGAGCAAGCTTAAGCAAAGACTCAAATCATATCATTTCTTCCCCCTCTTGGCATCATTGAAAAGACAAGAACAAAGACATGAAACGACTAGAATAACACATGTCAAGGCAAGAAATAAATATGTAAAATACCCAATATAACACGATATATATCAAGCAAAATAAAGTGCAAATGTTGATTAAAACTACAAACCACAAAAGATAGTATTAGTTGCCATTGGGCCGAATAGACAATGTCAAAATAAGCCAAATGGGCCGAATAGGATTAGTAGTTTAAGAGTTAAAACAACCAAGGATAAAAAAGCAAGGCAATGTGGATTGGACGGGTAAGGCTAGGGTGCTTTATAACCAGGTCTAGTGCGGTACTCAAGAGTGGATAAACGGTCAAGGCAAGAAGACACATGTGTAGCTTGAGCGGTGAGGCAAACGTCAAAGTTCCGAACTTTCAACGAAAGAGCCTCCGTCGCATCGTATATGGTACACATCCCCTCACGCATCTCCGTTCCGCTCTTAACCAAAGACCCGCCTTGGCTCACCAAGAATGTCATCTGATCCCTTTGCCTATATACTTCTTGCTTACAATCAAGAATGTTCCGTTCTAGCTTAGCAAGGCGATCATCCACACCATCCATCCAGGTCCTCATCTCATGACTCACACCCGACCCACCTTGGTCACGGGTTGAGTTTGAGGAGCCCATTGCTACGGATTGAACAACCGTATCCAACACCGTCTCAATTTTCTTATCCTGCGCATCCAAGCGCTCCATGATACTACCAATGAACATATCCAATTTTGACTCGATCCCGGAAAAATCACCCATTCCCGACTGCAAACCAACCGACCCTCCTTTTACCAAAAACAACAATTCCGGACCATTAGCATCAAGCTTCATAAACTTCAAGAACGTATCACACATTTCATCTTTCACGGCGACCCCATAATTGTTCACATTAACAAATCCTTTTGACTCTAAGAGCCGTGACAACCACATGCCATACGGCAAATCAAGAGTAGAATATAACTTGTCTTCGGTCACCGAGAAAGCGGTTTGTGAAATACGATTAAACACAAGAGAAGGTAAATTAACCCGGTTTCCTTCCAACCAATGCTTAACGACCAACATCTCATAGCATGCAATTTTATCACGTTCGCCCCGTCGCGGAATCACGGTATTCCATAAAAAATTCAGCAAAAATTTCAGTTTAGGAGACACACTACCAGCCAACACACAACTCGACAACGTCGCGCCAACATCAAAATACTGCTTAACCTCCAGCTTAGCCATGTCCGTCAGTTCTTCCCATGACGTACTCGGATTGATTTTGATTCCATCATCAGGAACCGAAAACAGAGTACAAAAGTCCGTCACGGAAATCGATACTGAACGGCCATTTATGACGGCAAGCAACACTCCATTGTCTAAAGAAACGGAAGAAAAAAACTGAATTACCTCAATCGGATACACCGGACCCGAAAACTGAGCCAACGTTTCCCATTCTTGGAAATTCAAAAACCAGAAAAGAATCCCAAAGCTCTATACTTGTCACACCACGCCTTAGGATAATACCGACCACCGTGTATTCCATATTGAGCAACCCGGTTCACAAGTTTTCTTTCGTCTTTTGTAAGACGGAGTTTATCAATTCCCGAAGATGTTTCTTGCGGTGAGAAGTCACGGAGAGTTACCCGTGTGGTCTCCTCGGAAACCGTGTCAGTGGTTTCGTTTGTAGCTTCTTCTTGGAGTCTACCTTTGCCTTTGTTTAACCGTCTTCTTTTCGTACCCTTAAGACCCGCACCCGACTCGGTTTGGTTTTGGTTGGGTGATGGTTGTGTAGGAGGAGAAGAGGTATTTTTAGGTATACTTGGCTTGGGAGTTTTAGGATTTGGGTTTTTGGCAATTTTTGATCTAGTGGAAGCCATTGTTGAAGGTTGAAGGTTTGGGTGTTTTTGTGTTTTGTTTGGGTGTGGAAACCGTGAGGAAGGAGAAGGGTGAGTAAAAAATTGGTTGAGTAATTAAGATGGTAAAAGTAATAGGTGTAAGAGGGTAATTATGAATGTGTAAGAGTAGGTTTTGCTTTTGTACTTTTGCACATGGGTGTGCCGTCCTAATTTAGCTCTTTCCCTTTTTTTTTTTTTTTTTATTTGTATTTGGGTAGGAAAAGAATTTTGGGTAGTTATTTTTTGTTGGGATATGGTAAGGATAGAATTTTGTAAAAAAAAGATATGGAAAGGTTATTTTGTTTGAGAATTTCGGCTAGTGTAGGATACATGGTTAGAATTTTGGCTCAATTTTGGAAAGTGAATAAGATAGGTTTTTGGCAAATAAGTGGTTCATAATTCAATTTCCATAAAACACTAAATATGCAAGATACTTACGTAAAATATATTATATTAAACACAAATATACTAGCAATGAAATATGCGGACACAGTCATATAATCTCGTCTTAATCTAGCCAGTCACGCAGGTTCACAAAATAAATAAGATGAATTTAATTGCTACCGATTAAACCAATTTCCAACCGCAAAATCTCAAAACGTCTTCTCGCTAACGCCTTTGTTAAAATGTCAGCCCATTGATTGTCAGTACTACAAAATTCGAGTTTAATGTTGCCCTTTTCTACATGGTCACGCAAAAAATGATGTCTAATGTCTATATGCTTAGTACGAGAATGCTGAGCTGGGTTCTTAGAAATAACAATAGCACTCGTATTATCACAGAAAACAGGCATACAACCAACATTAACACCATAATCACATAGTTGTTGCTTTAACCAAAGTAGTTGAGAACATACCAGTCCTGCAGCGATATATTCGGCTTCTGCAGTAGACAACGCAACCGAATTTTGCTTCTTTGAGCCCCAAGTGATTATGCAAGGTCCAACAAAAGTAGCAAATCCAGAGGTACTTTTTCTATCTAAAGAACATCCCGCATAATCTGCGTCTGAATATCCTACTAGATCGAAATTACACTCAAGTGGATACCACAAATATAAATTAGATGTACCAATTAAATATCTCAAGATACGTTTAACTGCAATCATATGTGATTCCTTAGGACATGATTGAAATCTAGCACAGACACATACGCTGAACATAATGTCAGGTCTACTTGCAGTTAAATATAATAAAGAACCAATCATACCTCGATATGTAGTCTCATCTACGGACTTACCATTTTCGTCTAAGGTCAACTTTTTGTCAGTTACCATAGGCGTGTCCATTGGATGAGCGTTCTCCATACCAAATTTTCTGATTAACTCCTTGACATATTTTTGTTGGTGAATCTTTATTCCTTCTTTGGTTTGTTGAATCTGCAATCCTAGGAAGAATTTCAATTCTCCCATCATGCTCATTTCAAATTCTGAGGTCATAAGATCTGAAAAATACTTGCACAATTTATTGTTAGTAGAACCAAAATAATATCGTCTACATAAATTTGAGCAACAAGTAAATCAGAACCCTCGGATTTTAGAAATAGGGTTTTGTCGACAGATCCTCTTTTAAAATTATTTTGTAATAGAAATTTTGACAATCTGTCGTACCAAGCCCTAGGCGCTTGTTTCAAACCATATAAAGCTTTATCGAGTTTAAAAACATGGTTTTGAAACTTGCTATTCAAAAATCCAGGAGGTTGTTCAACAAAAACCTCTTCTTCCAAATAACCGTTAAGAAATGCAGTCTTAACGTCCATTTGGAATAATTTCATTCCTTTATGAGCTGCGAAGGCGATGAGCAAGCGAATAGCTTCAAGTCTTGCTACTGGAGCGAATGTCTCGTCATAATCAATCCCTTCTTGTTGATTATAACCTTGAACGACCAATCGAGCCTTGTTACGAACTATAACTCCTGAATCATCCAATTTATTTCTGAATACCCATCGAGTACCAATCACAGTTCGATTAGGAGGTCGTGGCACAAGGTGCCACACTTTATTGCGTTCGAACTGTTGAAGCTCTTCTTGCATAGCCACAATCCAGTCGGATTCTGCAAGAGCTTCCTTGATGTTGGTAGGCTCTATGGTAGATAGCAATGAATAGAATGAACAAAAGTTATTTAAAGTTCGCCTAGTTTGAACTCCTTTAGTCAAACTTCCTAGGATACTGTCCATAGGATGAGAACTCTTATATTTCCATTTCTTAGAGTTCCTAGGCTCATCATCATCTGATGAACTTTCATTTTCCTCAAATGATTCAGAATCAAGATTGGTTCCCCCTGAGTTGGACTCTGGGGTTATAGCTGAAGTTGGTACAACTTCAGTTACACCATCTTGGTTCTGGTTCAAAGTTATAGCATCATCAGCTATAACTTCAGTTTCCTTTTCCTTGTTTTGAGAAGAGACATTCGTATCATCAACAATTGTCTCAGTTCTCTGTTCAAGGTCATTTGCGGATTTATCAAGTTCATCATTGATTCCTTCAATAACTTCTTCATTATTTTCTGGCACGTCATCTCTGGAGAGGCGAAAGTCTGGATCATTCATGTCCTCTTCTTCATTCTGTTCAACTTGTTCAGCACATTATCTTCATCAAATACAACATGAACACTTTCTTCTATGCACAAAGTTCTTTTGTTAAAAACTTTAAAAGCTTTACTATGATTAGAATAGCCAACAAACACAGCTTCGTCACTTCGTGGATCAAATTTGCTCAAATTACTTTTTCCATTATTATGGACAAAACATTTACTCCCGAAGCAACGAAGGTGAGCTATATTGGGTTTTCTCCCTCTTAAAAGTTCATAGGGAGTCTTTTTGAGAATAGGTCTAATCATAGCTCTATTGTGCACATAGCATGCAGTACTTATGGCTTCTGCCCAAAAGCTCTTAGGAAGGCCACTACACAAAAGCATAGTGCGGGCCATGTCCTCTAATGTTCTATTCATACGTTCCACGACACCATTTTGTTGTGGGGTTCGTGGTGCAGAAAAGTTATGTCCTACACCATTCTCCCTACAATATTCTATAAAAGCTTGATTATCAAATTCGGTGCCATGATCCGTACGAATGGAAACTAACTTTTTATCATACTTGTTTTGGGCGAGCTTCATTAGTACTACAAACTCATCGAAAGTTTCATCTTTAGTAAATAGAAAGATAGGCCATACATACCTGGAGTAGTCGTCGACTAGGACGAATACGTACCTTGATCCACCGCGGCTTCTAACTTTCATAGGTCCACATAGATCCATGTGTACCAACTCAAGTGGACGATCTGTACTTACTACTCGTTTCGGTTTGAATGAAGATCTAACTTGTTTGCAACGGGCACATGAGTCACACATCTTTTCTTGTTCGAATTTGATTGAGGGTAGACCCTCAACTAAATCCCAAGACTTAAGTTTCTTTAAAATCGTTGGACTGATGTGTGCAAACCTCTTGTGCCACAAGCATGAATCATCCACAGTGACTTTCATGCACGTAAAGGAACTTGTAGTGACTTTGTTTAAATCAATCATATACACGTTCCGTTTACGTAGACCTTCTAAGATAACATTGCTAGTTCCTTCAACTATGATACGACAAACATTTGAATGAAAAACGACTTTGTTGCCTTTGTCACATAGTTGAGAGATACTTAGCAAGTTATGCTTAAGGCCATCTACCAGATATACGTTATTGATAGCATGTGAAGAGGATATACCAATCTTACCTACACCGATTATGTTGCCCTTCTTGTTGTCTCCAAAGGTGACCTTTCCACCGTTGAAGGGTTCTAACTAAAGAAATAAATTCTTGTTTCCAGTCATGTGTCTCGAACATCCACTGTCGAGATACCATAAATTATTTTCTTTCACTATTATCTGCAAGAGAATCAAATACAGCTTTTAGGTACCCACGCTAAGTTGGGTCCTTTGTGGTTAGTGACTCTATGTATTTGATCCTTCCTAACCCATACCTGTTTGACAATTCTTTTCTTCTTAGGATAGGGTTTGCTAGGTTTATTATATTGTTTGTTATTGTTATGACGCACATTATGTGACACCCTCAAATTTGCGGAAAGAAAAAAAAACAATTTAACTAAAGAAAAGATGAGAATACATAACAAAGGTGTCTTAAATAAAAAGGTTCATAACAAAAAGGAAATAATATTATACAAAAGAAATATCCAAAACGGGAGACATGTTTCCCGTATAAATACTGAAATAAAAGAGTGTATAATAATATACAATCCTAAGAACCGAATATAGGTCCAAGGTAAATCCTTCGCTCGCTAGCTCGTCAATGTACCCACAGTATGCATCACAAACCTGCCAACCGCATTAAATATAAACACGGAAGCCACAGTCAGTGGGGAGTAACTCCGAGTTCTCCCAGCCACGAAATGTCGAGGTTAATAAAACATGAATAACATAAAAGCAATGTATATGGAAAATACAAAACCTTAACATATATGATATGCTTTTCATGTTATGAAACAATTAACTAACATATAACCTAGCATATGAAAGCTATCATGTGAATCCGATAATAAACTATAACACGAGGTAGGGAAGCTGGTATGCTAGCTCAGAGGTTACCGTTAACATGGCCATGATACACTCAAACCCTAATCAAACAGAATATCATGTAATCATTTAACATCGTAATCAAACTCTATCAACCTAGCCCCGGGCTTGCATCTCCCCTCTAGATTCCTAGAATCATACAAACATGAAAGACCAATACTTCTACAAACAGGCATAAGTTCTTAGTCCAGTCAATAGTCGACTTCTGTAACTCGAGGCTATACCACAAGGTAGGAAAACATCCTAGTCCTAGACTGATCAGACCTAGCGACAAAAGCTATTCCATTCCCCGTCTCATGACCAAAAGTACACAAGAATCTCTACTAGGCGACCCCCTAGACAGAGTTGGCTAGTACTTAAGATGGCTCCATTCCCAAATTGGAACTCTTAGGCAGCCATGCCCCGACTTGGAGATAAACCCCCCAGGCCGGGACACAAAAGCTATCAAGCTGTGAACTCCCATATGCTCGTTAAAGATAGTACGCTAATCTATGTCATGGTCCCAAGATACCATTTGAAATTTAAATGGTCAAGACGCCATATACTCATAATTCTCTATGGGTACTTAGTCGACACGACATATATCATACAATCAAACAGTCACGGAACAACTTCCTATCATGTGACTAATTGCATATAAATCATATTCAAATAACATATCGCCTCATATCTACTAAGGCTAATTCATTAATTAAATACAACCTTACTTGAAGACAAATCCCCGACCCGAGTCCCGCGACGGGTCATCAGTCAAAACGGGGCTGACTAGATCTTAGTTTGACCACACCCGTTTGGTCAAACCGGCTAGAAACAGAGTCTTTATCAATTAGACTTGAACATAAAATCATCATATTCATTACATGTTATTTTATTAAAACTTCTAACATGTGAATTATTAAAATAAACGAAAACCCGCTTGACTTAAAGGATATAAAATTAAACTACAATCACGTATTATAATTTCTAACATGTGAGAATTTATAATATTATGAAAAATACTTTTAATTAAATAATTTACTTATTAAAATTTCCCACTTGCTAAATATTACAAAACACGATAAATTAACAATAAACTCAAAAACCGTCACAAGTCCAAAGAAGGGGACCCACGGACTGTTTTGGGCCGAGCATAACCGGGCCTGGACTGGGCCCACGGGCCTGGTTTGGGCTGTTTTGATTAAAAATTCTAAAACCGTTTCTTAATATTTTCCCGCATGATTAACATATTTAAAACCCGTCAAAACAACAACAAAACAATCAAGTATCGACACAACCCAAAAGGACCAACCATGACCAATCCAGACCGGACCTGGATCGGCCTGAACCGGCCTGGTTTTGGCTGGTTTTCAGACCACCTTACACGGCCACTTCCACGGCCAACAACAACCATTTCCAATTATTTCTAACATGATTTTTTTTATTAACAACATCCATTTTTAAACATCCAATTCAACCATCATCATACAAAAATCATGATTATGAACAAATCATTCAAATATGTCAAGAACACTAATCATGCTAATTATTCATACAACATAATAAAAATAACAACTTATCATGTTACTAACTAAAACCGTAAATAACAACAACATAACTAAAAACAAAAGATATGTGACATTAATTCGTCGAGTAAATCGGAATCGTTACCTTAGCTAGCAAAATCAAGTAGCACCAAAAATAATAAGTAAAGAAAAACCCGTCTACTAATCTTCTCTTAATATATACGAGTCACCAAACTCGTCTTCAAAATCTTTCCCTATAAGAAATGACAAGAATAATATTGTTAGAATTAAAACTTGATTTTCCATAATTAAAGTGTTGAAAACGATTTTGTCGGAATTGAAAATAAACCGTACTTGAAGATGGAGAGCGAAGAGGAGATTCTAGAAATATAAGTTAGGACGGATTTGAATAAGAAATGAAGGTTTTATGACGATTTTGCTCAAGAACGACGAAGAACGATGAAGAACGACGAAGAACGATGAAGAACGATTAAAGAAAGTATTAATTTGATCTTAAGTTGATTTATTGTAAAATGAAAAGGTAGTTAGTGAGTAATGGTGGTGATTGGCCGTGTAGTTATAGAAGAATTTATGAGTCGGGTTTTGAAATTGTTGTTACGGAATTGACTCGGGTTTAATAATTATATTACGGTAATTGATTAGATATAATTAGATATTAAGTTAATTAAACCAAATATCTAGATATTATGTTATTGTAATGAAAAGAAAGGAAATATCTAGTCCTATTAGAGGAGGGAGAGCCGTGTGATTTGGGTAGTAATCGGGTCTGTTTTGTAAACGATTTGCGTAATTTAAGTTAACGGATCGATAAAGTTATAAATATCTAAGATATTATTATTAGTTTAATCCAAAGAATGAAAATATCCAAAGTGAGTGGAAAAAGATGACATGGGGCGTGTGACTCATGCCAAAGTCGGGTTTCGGGTTTGTTTCGGGATTTAAGATGACTCGGGAATAGTTAAATGATGTTCGGGGTTAAACCGTAAAAGTTATTCTTTAATTCCGAATAAATTCAAAATAATTATATTAAATTATCTTAAATTCAAATAAATCTTAATAAATTAAAATAAATTAAATTTATTATTTTTCAAATATATTTTCGGTCTTTCAAATTACGGGGTGAGTCGGGAAAAGTCAACGAAAGTCAAAGTCGACTTAAAAGTCAAGAAAAGTCAAAGATGACTTAAAAGTCAAGAAAAGTTAATGACGACTTAAAAGTCAAGAAAAGTCAATGACGACTTTTAAAAAGTCAAGAAAAGTCAAAGACGACTTAAAAGTCAAGAAAAGTCAAAGATGACTAAAAACGGTCTTTTCATGAAATCTCTCAGAAATTCCAAATACGAACGCGGAATTTCAAAATAAGACTCGGAACAAAAATTTCTATTTTAAAAACTTAAGTTCTACTGAAAAGTGTTAGTAAATATTTTTACTAGAAAAATTGGTACTTTTCGGGTTGTTACAATCACCCCTCCTTTTAAAAAGTTTCGTCCTCGAAACTTAGAAGAAGGAAAGTAACATATATGTAGGTCTATTTCAAAACTGTTAAAAATATATTTGTAATAAAAATACAGGGTCTTATCCATGGGCGGAAAGTTCTCGTCTGCAGTTAAGAACATCGACGTCCCAAGTCAAAGACTTTAAAAGATACATTTTCACATCAACAAATGAGAAAACTAGTTATCGAACGTCTCCAATAACGAGTCTCAACACTCCTTGACGGTAAAAATACTTGAAATCATCAAACATTTCCCAAAAGCTTTTAGTTCTAAAATTCTATAGTAAAGGTAATAACTCTACTATCTATGCCTAAAATTTCTAACTAAAGCTTCTAATAATCTATCTATACGAGATGATATTCGATAGAAGGAACAGAATATTCGACAGAATAAATCGAATAGAAAGAGGGAAGAAAGAAGGAATGAACCACAATACTATCTTCCATCTATGAAAATTCAAATGTCGATCGTAACTTGACAACACTAATTGCACCAGAATCTAGTCCTCAAGAGAGTGCAATATATCCTCTACATTTTCAATCATCAGATTCCTACCAAAATATTTCATAAGCATGACACATTGAGTAACAACTCCCAATTATTCAAATTCAATTAAAATCTTCTAAGGTCCATCGGTACGGTAAACTCCATAACTAACAACCCATGAAAGATTCATTACGAACTCTAATCTTCTTAAGCTCCCTCAAAACTCTTATTGGAAACCACCATCAAAATATTTATAATTAGGGAAACAAGACCGCTAACAACCACAAGGTAAAAGAGATTTATCATGAAATCCTTTGATCCAATTTATTCCAAAATTCATTACCCTAAATTATTAACAATTAACCTTCTCATCCTCAAAAGTTGAATCACAAAATCTCAAAGAGATTAGTCACACAATCTCGTTCCACTTAACATTTGCCAAATATAGAGCAATGCGACCGTAAATCAATTTATTTATCTCTTCCTAACTCTCAATACATCGGTTTTCGCTTATGACGATATTCCTCCGGTTGTGTCATCAAATCCTAATTCCACAAAGTATTTATTCCCGGTAGGGTCCACATTTAACGACAACAAATTCCCAAGTAACATTAAAAAAATCACTCAACTTCCTAACCACAACTACAACTATTATTAAGCTTATTTTGATCCTCCAAAAGATATTGCAACTTCAAGTTTTCATAATCTCAAACCACCAGGAGAGTTTCATCCTAAGCTTATTCTCCATTTTTCTATAATCATTTAAACACGAAACTAGCTCAATAGGACAGTTAGGTATCATATTCGAAACTCCTTCAAACACATCTACTAACCCTTACGATAGCTAAAAGAAAACTACCTCTCAAGAGAGTAGGGATAAAAGAACATTATACAAGGAACTTTAGGAAGCATCATTAAAGACTACGATAAGAAGAAATTAAAAGACGAGGGCGAGAAAAGAAAACGAGGTTGATTTAAGGAAGTGAAACTACCAGACACTATCTCCGGACGGTAAAGATATAGGAGTACTTTCTCCAGTTGAAGCTTTGAGAGGTAATTTATCGGATAGTCTCATCGAAATAGTATTTCATAAATTGAAAACATACCAGTCATAATGTCTGGTTGAGCATCGGCCTCAACGCGGTTCATGAAAATTCGACCCTTCGGTCTCCCAGAAGTAGCTGGTGTAAAAGCTGTCTTCTTCTTATCAGGACATACATTAGACTTATGTCCCGGTTTCTGACAAGTATAGCACACAATTGGCTTGTTGAAACAGCCAATACCTGGATGCATAGGCAGCTTGCACATAAAACAGATACGACCCTTAAGATCGTTGTTGTTGCTCGGGACGAATGGACAGTTACTCTGAGTTGCTTGTCCACTCTGAACATTCTTCCTCTTGTTTAAGTAAGAGGAGGAAAAGGAAGGTCGAGAAGTAGGATACCACGGTCTTTTGTCATGGAAGTTTGACCTTGGATTTAAAGAGGAAAATAGGGATGGACTCTTCATCTTTGCCCCCTCACTAAAGGCCTTCATGGAGTCCTCGGCCCGAAGGGCATCGTCATACAATTCTCCGAAAGATGTAGAGCTCCTCCTTACTTGGCTTTGGAGCAAAGCACTTAGCTTATTACGA
Source organism: Heliosperma pusillum (assembly GCA_022085475.1). Taxonomy (NCBI): domain Eukaryota; kingdom Viridiplantae; phylum Streptophyta; class Magnoliopsida; order Caryophyllales; family Caryophyllaceae; genus Heliosperma; species Heliosperma pusillum. The sequence goes on along the minus strand of JAIUZE010026203.1, from coordinate 1,522 downwards.
TAGTAAAAAGCTCTATCTTCATCATCCTTGATGAGTCCTGGCGCAAAACGAGCAAGCTGGTTGAATTGAGTGGTGAAGTCTTGGGTCATCAAATCACCTTGCTTGAAATCGATGAATTCTCTGAGCCTTTGCTGATTGAGCTTCATGGGGTAAAATCGGTCCTCAACAAGAGACTTGAAACATTCCCACTCGAAATTGATTTCTAGGATAGCGGTGGGATTGGAAATAGACCACCAGTAGTCTGCCTCCCTTACCAGGAAGAACTGAGCAATCCTTACCTTGTCCTCTTCAAGGACTTGGTAATAGTCGAATTGGTTCTCCATCTCTCGAAACCATTCCGAGAGCTCGGTAGGGTCCGGCTCACCACCATAAGGCGTAATATTGCTCCTAGCAATTTGGCTAGCCACCCAAGCATAGCCTCCTTGGCAATTGTCTTCTTTATGAGGAGGGACCTGGTTGGCACTACCAATGATCTCTTCTATACGAGGTCCAACCATCTTCATAAGAAACAAAACAAATTAAGTTACTCCTAACAATTAGCATAAACAAATAGACTACAACATAAATCCTAATCTACCCATCCTACCATTCTATCTCACAAGTTTATTATTTTATTAAGGTCAAGTTATTTATACAAGGGTACACAAACGTGCGTCGGGAGCAAAATAGCTCTGATACCAACTGTGACACCCTCAAATTTGCGGAAAGAAAAACAAGTAATTTAACTAAATAAAAGATGAGAAAACATAACAAAGGTGTCTTAAATAAAAAGGTTCATAACAAAAAGGAAATAATATTATACAAAAGAAATATCCAAAACGGGAGACATATCTCCCGTATAAATACGGAAATAAAAGAGTGTATAATAATATACAATCCTAAGAACCGAATATAGGTCCAAGGTAAATACTTCGCTCGCTAGCTCGTCAATGTACCCAATGTATGCATCACAAACCTGCCAACCGCATTAAATATAAACACGGAAGCCACAGTCAGTGGGGAGTAACTCCGAGTTCTCCCAGCCACGAAATGTCGAGTTTAATAAAACATGAATAACATAAAAGAATGTATATGGAAAATACAAAACCTTAACATATACGATATGCTTTTCATGTTATGAAACAAATAACTAACATATAACCTAGCATATGAAAGCTATCATGTGAATCGGTAATAAACTATAACACGAGGTAGGGAAGCTGGTATGCTAGCTCAGAGGTTACCGTTAACATGGCCATGATACACTCAAACCCTAATCAAACATTATATCATGTGAATCAGTTAACAACCGGTAATCCAAACTCTATCAACCTTAGCCGGCTTGCATCTCACCTTCTAAGATTCATAGAATCATCAAACATGAAAGACCAATCCGTCTAGAAACAGGCATAAGTTCTTAGGACAGTCAATAGTCGACTTCTGTAACTCGAGTCTATACCACAAGGTAGGAAAACATCCTAGTCCTGGACTGATCAGACCTAGCGACAACAGCTAACCCATTCCTCGTCTAATGACCAAAAGT
>JAIUZE010026201.1:21416-36666 GCA_022085475.1 Heliosperma pusillum | reverse complement strand
AAGGTTCACTAATTCAAAAGAGAGAAGGAGTAAAGACGATGTCGCAGTTGTCGGAAGATCAATCAGTTAGGCAAAGAATTCATCGCTTTACATCAAACCCTATCAACAAACCCGACTCAAGAGGTCAAGGGGGACATTACATGTCAAGTCATATGCAAGGGGAGATGAAACGAGAGTCAAAGCACCCACATGACAACTTACCCGATTGGGTATCTTTGCTGCTTCGAGCAAATTGCTTCAACTTCCTCCTTTTGTCCTATATGTTCAATGCTCGACCCCTTCCCCACGAAACCCTAATGCTATATAAAGGATGCTCCAGCCACTCTTTTAAACACATTCTCTTCTCATCCTTTATTCTCTTCTGACATTTCTCTTTAGGTTAGAAAACCTAGATCAAGAGGGGAGAGCCTAGCCTCTCTTCTCTTGTCTAGATCATTTTCTTCTTCTTTTCATCTTTAGTTCTTAGTTTATTTCTGTCCTTTCTACATCAGAATATTAGCTTAGATCAATAAGAATTTCAATCTTTGTAATCTACTTTGTTGGGTTCAAGTGTTGTAATTCAAGGAACGATTATTCTATGCAAGGGATTTCTATTATTGTTATCGCTTTCGTTGTTGATCGTCACCTAGGTATTTCTATTTTATCCTTTGTTTAATGTCTTTTTGTTTTCCATTTGATTGTTATTTTCTATCCATGTTATCTTAGATTCATTTTAGTACCATTATAATCGTCGTTTCATTTCCTAGATTGTCAATTTAGCGTCGTTATTATTGCCACATCAGAAAGTCTTAAAATATTGTCAAAATCAACTAAACATGTCTATCCTAGTTTTCATTGTTAATATCATCTTAGATTTAGACATCGCCATGACTGAGTAGTCACCTATCTAGGGTGTAGGGTAGCCATGTTAGGTTGATTAAAGATGATAATTGGATAAAAGAAATTGTGCTTTTAAAACATTGTGTCTATGCATGTTTGGACTATAACGATAGTTAACGATTTCTGGCCGAAAAACATTGACTAGAATGGAATTCTTTTCCAAGGTAGAGATACACGAATTGAGTAGACAAAGCATGACATGGTAGATTAGACCTAGTAAACTGCCTAAAAGCCTGCTAGACCATCTGATCTATGATTGTAATGAACACATCATTCTTACGAACTCACAATGAATTATTTGCATGTTCCATATCCAATTGTGTCAATATGTTAATCTACATGTGTGAACCTACTTCCCAAGATGTTTTTCATCATTGTTAATTCATCACTTGTTTTATTGTTTTCATTTCCATTTGCTTTTATTTCGTTTTCGTTTATACCTTTTATTAGTTTAGACATCATAATCCCAAAACCCAGATACTCGTTAGATAAGACTCAATTGCGAGACACTTCACATTCTATAGGAAACACCATCTCCCTGAGGATCGACCCCTACTTCCCTAATTACATTAATTTGTTATTAGCCTAGTCTGGGTAATTTATCTTTGTATCGGGCTCGCGACAAGCATGATCAAATTTTGGCGCCATTGCCGGGGAGCACGGTTTAGTTTTCCTTTTTCTTGTGATTTTTATCGCAATTAGTTTTATCTAGTCTTTAGGAACCAAATTCCTTTAGACCTCTCTTGATTTTTCATCTTAGCTTTCAATCTTATGCCCAGATCTTCTAGACTAGGGACCCCTATCTCTTTAGACCCCGACCTAGAAAGAACTCTGCGTAGGCGACGAAAGCTATTCAACGAAATTTCAAAAGCTTCTGATACTTTAAGTTTAGATCGTATTCGTGAGAAATACTCGGATATTCTATCTAATCTCGAAGAAGAAGAAGATCCATTCTCATATCCATTCTCAAAAACCAATCAACTTTCAAACAACACTCCATCTTCATCTTCACATTAGGAAATGGTTCGACTTTCAGACCATACCAAACCCACCGCAGAAACACTTTCAAGGGGTATTGCTACACCCCAAATCACAGCCCAAAACTTTGAAATCAAACCTGCCTTCATTAACCTTATAGAAAGAAGCCAATTTAGTGGCAATGCCACAGAAGATCCCAACCTTCACATCCAAAACTTTTGTGACTATTGCTCCACTATTAGACAAACTGGAGTCACCCAAGGGCAAATTAGAGAGATGCTTTTCTCATTCTCTTTGAGGGGTAAGGCAAAGTTGTGGATACATAGCCTTGATAAGGTTACATTAGGTATCACCGATTGGGAGAGTTTAGCTCTTGCCTTCTACCAAAAGTACTTTCCTCCAGAAAAGACCGCTTTATTGAGAAGTCAAATCACTAGTTTCCGACAAGGGGATGATGAGAGCCTATATGAAGCTTGGGAGAGGTACAAGGACTTGCAAAGGGAGTGTCCTCATCATGGGATAGATCCATGGCTCCTTGCCATCACATTCTATAATGGGTGTTATATAGAGTCCCGTCGTATCCTGTATTCTGCTAACAATGGAAGATTTGATCAAATTAATGTTGAAATTGCTCACACTACCATTGAATCCATGGCAATTCACGATTCTCAATATAGAAATTCCCGCTCCATACCATTGAAATCTAAGCAAGAGGACCCCAATTTGACACTTTTACAAGCTCAAGTAGCCCTTCTCACACAAAAGCTAGAACAATTTCAATCCTTTACATCTCAACAAAGTGACAATGGTGTAAGTAAACTTGAAGCCATGATGCTGCAATTGGCGCAAAGGCAAGACACCATGATAGCTCAATTCCAAGAGAGCGATCAAGCTAAGGATGCCGCCATCAAATTGTTGGAAGCTAAAATTTCCCAATATGCCTCTTCTAATACCCACCAAAAGCAAGGGCAGCTGCCTTCACAATGTTACCAACCTCACGAAACTGTAAAAGCCATTTCCTCGAGAAGTGGTAAGCATAATGATGAGCCCGTGGTTGTTGATGTTGAAGATGAGGTGCCCATGTCAAAAGGGAAAGAGCCCGAGATTCCTATTGAGATCAAAGTCCCATTTCCCCAAAGATTAGCCAAGCACAAGGAGGAGGCAAAGTATGGTAAGTTCCTTGACGTCGTCAAGAATTTAAAGGTAACAGTCCCTTTCATTGAATTGCTTTCCCAAGTTCCTTCTTATTCCAAGTTTATCAAGGAAGTCCTCAAAAAGAAGAGATCCTTCAATGAGATGAAGACCGTAGCTTTCACTGAAGAGTGTAGTGCACTCTTGCAAAACAAGTCTCCACCAAAACTCAAGGACCCTGGTAGTTACTTCATCCCTTGCACTATAGGCACGTATACCATTGATAAGGCCCTTTGCAACCTAGGTGCTAGTGTAAGTGTCATGCCCTTTTCTATGTTTGAAAAACTTAACATGGGTGCTTTGAAATGCACTAATATTACTTTGCAAATGGCGGACCGTTCTCTAAAACAACGTATGGGTGTTTTAGAAGATGTGCCCGTCAAAGTTGGTATGTTTTTCATTCCCGTTGACTTTCTAGTACTTGACATGGCCGAGGACTCTCAAATCCCAATCATTTTGGGAAGACCCTTTTTGCACACCGCTGGTGCAGTTTTTGATGTCAAGAATGGGAGGTTGACATTGGAGGTAGGAGATGACAAGGTGACCTTTAGTAAAAATTCCACCGTTAGGAGTCTCGTGTTAGAAGACTCATGTTATGTGCTTGATGTTGATGACTCTTCTATTGTTTCTTCTATGCCTCGATCCTTACTGACGGATCCGTTGGAGGCACGTGTTAGTGTTGATTCTCTTGCAGGTGAGCATACTAAAAGCACTACATGCTAAAAGTGCTAGAAGGGGCTATTACCGGAAAAGCATGGCATGGATGGAGAATGTAAGGAATGCTATGATGATGAGCTCGGATGATAGTGAGCTTAGAGATAAAGGATGATCAAAGAAAGAAATGGAGTCTAGCAAGACTTTTAAATTGCGCTTCTCGGGAGGCAACCCGTGTTCCTTTTCTTTTAGCATTTTTATTTTTGTATTCCCTTTTTCGTTGTTAGGATTTATTTTGCAATTGAAAGAGTTTTTGAAGAAAATCTATAAAGACCTTCCTTGTCAAGTCCAAAAGACTAGCTTGGGGGAGTCCGCGATGACTAGTAAGCTTCATTCTTCTTTCATTTTTCCTTTTTCCTCCTTTTCCCCATTAAGCATCTCATTGCATATTTTGTCTTTGTGCTCACATTGAGAACAATGTGATGTTTAGCATGGGGGAGGGATTGCATTTTCCCATTTTGCATTTTAGTTGATCATTTTTTCAAATTTTTGAATAAGAGAAAAAATTTAAAAAACAATTTTTGAACATCATTGAATGCTTTTAGTGCTTTGCTTGTTTACTATGCTTTCATGTTACATTTCCCAATCTTAGAGCTTTCAAAAGCATAATGATTCAACATTTATTAAATTGTGCATACATGGGGAAGTCTTGTACATAGTAGGCATGGAATGAATCTATAGATGAGTACGCTTGATCTTGAAACTTGGCAAGTTACATATATTGTAAGGTAGAACCTCCTTAGGCTGGTACATCTATACCCAGTCTCATCTAGATGTGTGTAGTTCTCCTTGTGATATGTGTCATGTCAAAACGCATAAGTATGGTTCTCATTTCATTCCTATAAGCATTGCATTCATGATTCACTAAGATTTGAAGCCTTTTTCACTTTGAATTACACCTCAAAATTAACCCCTTCATACAAATGTTTCACAAAATAATAGCTACATATAAAAATTGCCTACCTTGTTGAGCTAGTAGCTAGACTATGGTGTATGGGTGCTTTTTTGAGAAGATTTTGTTCCTTGATGTCAAAGTGAATTCGGAAGAACCAAAATGTTCAAGAAGCAATGTTATGTTCAGAAAAGAAAAGAAAAAAATAAAATAGAAAAAGAAAAAGAAAAGAAGAAAAAAAAAAAGAAAAAGAAATTGAAAAAGAAAAAAAAAGGAAGAAATAAAAGAAGAAGGTGTGAGTATCTCCTAAGAAATGTCAAGTCAATATTCAGAAGGAGTTTACCCTCGTGTTTCGTGTGTAATAAGCCAATCCGTTCATTCTGGCTTCGTCTTTCGTCTTTTGGGAAATTGATCGAAAGTTTGGATTGAGTATTCATTTATCATTGGTCAGTTGCTAGCTCATTCTAACGTTCACATGACCATAACTGTATGTCCACCTTTCACCCATTTCCCAAAGCCTTCTTCTCATCTTTTCGGCTTCTTTTCTATGTGCATTGTGATCTTTGACTTGTCTCAAAAAACATTTACACATAAAGAAATCACCGTTTACATGCAATGAGTGTTCGAGTGTGCCGTGAGAGTCCATTTGTCAAAAGATCATGCAAGAGCCGAAAATTCTGTGGTGAAATTCTTTGTGCTACGCCGTTATATAAATCTCAGTCATGTTTATGTATCATTCTTGCCCACGTTGTTTTTGGGTTATGATTCATTATGTTTCTAAAGTTTTACGTTGAGATTTGTTTCTTGATGGGGTAGTAGCCAATGCTTGCAACCCTTGTCCTGGTATTGTTTGTTATGTTTGCTTGAGGACAAGCAAAGGTTTAGCTTATGGGAGTTTGATAAGTGAATATTTGTATTATTTTAACCCCCAATTTAGCTCGGTTTTGTATGTATGTCATTTGTGCTTTGTTAAGCCATTTTATGAGCTAATATCGTCTTCTAGGCGAATTCCTATGTTCTAACCTGTTTTGTAGGCAAAGTGACGTTTCTACGCCCTTTTTCTATATTCCCGAGCATTTGCCTAGAACCCGACGATTTGAAGATGCAAGCTTAACCATGTCAAAGGCATTTCAAGAGAGTTCACTAATTCAAAAGAGAGAAGAAGTAAAGACAGTTTCGCAGTTATCGGAAGATCAACCAGTTAGGCGAAGAATTCATCGTTTTGCATCAAACCCTATCAACAAACCCGACTCAAGAGGTCAAGGGGGATGTTGGAAGTCAAGTCATATGCAAGGGGAGATGAAACGAGAGTCAAAGGACCCAGATGACAACTTACCCGATCGGGTAAGTGTGTACCTCGATCGGGGATCCTTGCTGCTTCGAGCAAATTGCTTCAACTTCCTCCTTTTGTCCTATATGTTCAATGCTCGACCCCTTCCCCACGAAACCCTAATGCTATATAAAGGATGCTCCAGCCACTCTTCTCAACACATCCTCTTTACAATAATTGATGTAGTGAAAATAGTTGTGAAGTAAGGATGTCGATCTCAGGGACGGTTGTTGCTTAGAAGTGATCTAAAAGTTTACTAGAGTCTCTTGCAATTCACAAAGTTATTATGGATTTGGGTTTGTTGACTAGACTAATATAACAACAATTAAAAAGCAAATAAAAACGACGAAAGGAGTCTAAGACGAGGAAGATAATCAAATAAGAATCTATAAAAGAAAGGTCTAGGATGAGTGGGTTCAAATGGGTAATTTGGGTTCTAGTGAGTCGGGTTCATTGTTAATGGGTAGTCAAACTAAGGCGCGGTGGATTGAGACTCTTGTTCTTACAATCCCTCCCATATACCGAACCAAGCTAGCTCTCGCGTACACACGGTCGATATACCAACTATATGCAAATCCTAACATATTCCGAGGCTATCGATCTTACGGAAGTGTATGATAAACATGAATCATGCAAGTTTGTCAAGCAAGCATTTCATCAAACATATGGTATGCGAAAGTTGGAAGAAAGACAATTAATCAACAAATCAACCCAACAAACAAGGATTAACCCTCATTAAAACCCATTATCCCCCACTAATCCTAGATTAATCACTACTCAATCATACTCAAGGGAAATTCAACATTTACTAAAGATTGTAAAAGGAAATCAACAACAACATTAAACATTTCTAATGAACAATAAGTAGATAACAATAATCGAAATGAAAACATAATTAAAGGCAAGATTAAGTACAGAATTTATACCAACTTGGAGAAAGATAAGAACTTTGATATAAATACCAAGATTTCGTCACAAATCTTTGAATATAACCCGAGTTCATACACTAAACCAAGTCGAAATCACTAATTAACCGACTAATTTGCTTAATTATAGAAGATTAATACAAGATTAAACACTAATTCTATGAGGGTTTTGGATCTAGGGTTTCGTGCCCTTTAATTACATAAGAGGGTCTATATATACGTTTACAAAATGAAGGAAAGATGGGCCTCGAGAAGCTTCATGGACTGACAAAGTCACGACCGTGAAATGGGTTTCACGGTCGTGAAACACGTCTCACGACCGTGAAACTGCAAGTCACGGTCGTGAGGGAATTGGCAGAGCAAGTTCATCTTTCACGAACAAGTCACGACCGTGAAGCATGTTTCACGGCCGTGACTGAGGTTTCACGACCGTCAAATGAGTTTCACGGCCGTGAAATGAGTTTCACGGCCGTGAGCTGAGAAGCACGAAAATCCTTCATTTTGGAAAAGCATTTCACGACCGTGAAATGCCTTTCACGCTCGTGAGATGCTCATTTCCCTTCTTCCTTCGCTTGACTTTGTTGTTTCCTTCCCGGTTCTGCTTGCCTTGACTCGGGAGGGCTTTGGCGCGTCGAGTAGGGCCCCCAAAGGGTATGTGGGGCCCCCAAGGTACGCCGTAGGTCCTCCGAATGATTCACCTTCTTCTTTGTTGATCAAAATTAGGTAGAAATCGCCTCAATTGACGGTTTACCTACAAAAACACGATAAAAGCGAGAAATATGCTAGAAGAAGGTAAAACACGTAGAAACGCTCCTAGGGAGCGTTAATAGGCAAGCAAAACGAGACAAAAAGGGGTGAAAATGTAGGGTGAAATGACACTATATCAAATATCCCCAAACCAAACCCTTACTCGTCCCGAGTAAGGATGAACAATAGTCAAGACCCTTAATTAACTACGCTAAACTTAACCGATACAAGGCAATTAACGGGCCTTGCTCCGTCCCTTCAACTCGCAACAAGGTATCCATGAGGTAGGACACCTTCTTGCAAGGCAAGTGGGGTCTTGCCAAAACTTCGATGCATTCGAGGCAATAAAGCACACAAAACAAATGAGAATGCATCTACAAAAGTAAATGGCAACATGCCTCATCCATGCGCCGGGATTCATCTAAAATGGAAAAATCTCAAGCATGCAAATTCCCATGTACTTACTAGTTTTACAAAGAACTAGGCCTAGAAAGATAGAAAAATATCACCTCTTTATTGTGTAAAATTAGTATATTCGTTTACGTTTACTAGAAAACTTTGTCAAGGGTGAAAAAGGCGGGATGGAAAGTGAGGACCCTATGGTGTTAGAAGACACTGTAGGATCGGAATTCTGCCTCTCACCTAAGTGAAAGGAAGGGTCGTCCCCTCTTAGCCATGTAACGTAGGAGTAATCATCAAAAAGGTAAGGAAACGAGATGTTTGAGTTCTTATTTGATTTCTTTTTCTTTTCTTTTTGTTTTTTTGATTTTTGCTTGATTTGGGTGCCTTTTGAGAGCAAGGTAGCCTAGCAAAAGGTGTGCGGCGGAGACCAACAATAGGCAAATCCTTGCCTTAGCGACATCGAGAGCGACCCCTTATGTATTGAGGGTACTCTAGAAGAGCCTAGAAGTCTCCATATGCACTCCTTAAGCTAGGACTAAGGCAAAGATATGCAAAATTTCAAGCTTTTCTTTTCAATTGTGTTTGAACTCAATTTTTGGACTTGTGATGGAAAAATTTCCGTTTTGTCAAATGTAGTGAAATGTGATGATTGGACAATTACATGGCCTCGAGAGTCACCTAGGAAAGCGTTCACCAAGGAATTTTCACACCATGGGGATGGTCAAGATGGTAAATGCAAGCCCTTGACTAGTCTCTAGGAAACGGTGCGAAAGTTATACTAAAAATACACATTAAAAGGTGTTTCAAAATCTATTTTAATAGGCAAAGTGCTAAGAAAAAAAGTATCTACACAGGTTTATCCAAGCTTGTTCAATTTCCAAATTAGGCATTCCAAAAGGTTTTCCTAAATGCAACTATATGCCATGATCTAAAATTAAGCAACATATATACAAACTAATGCAAATACTCTAGTGAACTACGTGACAATTAAGCTAATGAAACCCCCTAACAGCACATAAGTCACACAACAGCCAATTCATCAAAATCAACATCGCAATCATCAACCATTCCTCCAAACTACTCATGTGATAAGAAGTAAAGAAAGAAAGAAGGGGAAGGAATAAGAACGATCATACCATGGCGGTCTTCTTAATCCCTTCTATAAGTTTCTTGAGCGATGTGTAGCGGACCTATGTATGGAGGTTAGAAGAAAAAGCAGTGCAAATATATACAAAGTAAGATATAAACAAGCTAGTTTTTAGGATTTTTTTCAAACTTTTTCAATTTTTTTGGATTTTTGAATGATTTTGAATGCAAAATAAAACATGTTTTTGGATTTTTTTAAAATTTTTTAAAACTATAAAAATAGTTTCCCATCCCCCACATAGGAACAAACATTGTCCTCAATGTATGAAATAAGATTATTGAAAGTAAAGAAATACATGTTTTTGGGTTTTTGAATGATTTTCTAAAAGGAAAGAACATGTTTTTGGTTTTTTAAATATTTTGAAAAATAAAAAACTTGTTTTTGGGGTTTTTGATTTTTTTGATGAATATTCACAATATGAACAATATATACAAGAGGGTTAGTTATGCAAAAGAACTAATTCTAAATGAAATGCATGAACTAAATAATATTCCTAAAACTAAATGCAAAATGATATAATACAAAGTGCGTGATCTAAGTAAATGCAAGCTAAACTATTTGCTAATCTAGAGTCTCGTTGCGGTGGTAAGGTGCATAACTGCAATACCCCTCATGGGGGTACCTCCCACAAGAAAGTCCAGTGTGCCATATCAGAGTCTCGTCGTGGCGGTAAAGTGCATAAATGCAATGCCCCTCATGGGGGTACCAACCACGGGAAAGTCTAAAAATGACACCTACAAAAAAAATAACTACGTGATGCATGAAAAGTAGCTAAATGCAAAGGTTGTTTGTCAATTTAGATTTTTCAAGAAGCAGCAAAATATTGGTGTCCGATGGGATGGACACCCGCCTCCAATGTTGCCGAGGCCAACCAACACAACACAAAAATTACAAGTTAGAGAAACAATTAATATCAATCATAGAGAGGAGAGGAGGAGACACACACGAGAGGGGAGGGGGTAGATGCTAAACAAGCCACTTAGACACGACTCCGACTCTACCAATTATCAAACAAAACACAAAACCTCCTCAAAAGGTCCCCATCTCATCCTCATCATCATCCTCATCACCACCACCACCCTCTTCACGATTCCCTTGGTCTCCCCCGGTCTCCATGCCACTACCCCCTCCCCGGTTTCCATGGTTAGGAAACAAAAAATCGGGTTGTGCCCAGCTTGGTAAAAAACCGTTAGGGTCAATGTACCCTTGGTTAGCCAGCAAAAAGTATTTGGGGTAGGAGGCATAATAATTATTAACCCGGTCTTCATGCATGTTCAAATGCATGTTCTGCATTAGACCGGTCAGGTAGTCGCCCTGAGGAGAGATGGTAGGGTCGGGGTGAACATACCCCTGGTAGTCAAAGGGGTAGGGGAGAATATTCACATAACTGGGTGGGGGGTAAGGTGCATGCAAATATGGTAGGGGGAAAAGGGGAACAGGCAAAGTCACTTGGGGTGCACTATGACTCGGTCTAGATGTGGGTCGGGGTCGAGGCTGCTGGGAAGACTCTCCCTCCTCCCTAGCACCACTAGAAGCGACTCTACCACCTGTCATCGCCACCGGTAGCAGGTAGCTGGGTCGCCTCTCCATAGTGTTATCCCTAGGTGAAAAAGGTGGGAGTCTATGACAAGGTAGGTAAAAAGGGGTTGCATCCTTGATCACCCAAAGAAAACTCCTTGCCCGGTCAAGCCTAATCCAATTTGAGTGGATTAGGGAAGTCTCGTCCAGAAGTGTCCCCCCGGTCAAAGCCTCGTACGTCCCATCACTGTTAAAATCGGGGTCAAAGTGCTTAGCCAGAAATGTCACCAAACCCCCCATGACCACCGTCTGTCTATGTGCTACGGTGGTCCTACCCAACTTACTCCACCTCCTATAAATTTCATTCATCAGGGGGAAGGTGAAGGTATCCCTAGACCCTTGCACATTCAAGTGCGACTCTAAGAGGGTCAAGTCAAGCTGGGTGAGGTTGTTCGGCTCCTTCCGACCTAGGAAGGTGCCTGACACTAACCTGTGCCAAAAACGGGGCACAGAGTGGTGAATTAAGAGGGCCGAATTCCTACGGAAATCGGCCAAAACCCTCCCGGTCAAGGTCATCCAAAGCGGGCCCCAATCATATCCCTTTGGCTCTACAGAATCCCTTCTAGAAGGGTAATCTAACCCCAATATGGCAGCAAATTCATCTATAGGGACGACATGCGAAGTATTGGCAAGACGGAAAGAAAAACATGGTCTACTCGCAGCATTTACACAACTATTCAGACTACTCATAAATTCCAGCGTGAGACTATGGTAGGAGAGCTCATGCATAGAGTATAAAGTAGCCATACCTGAGACCGCGAAAAAAATTCTGCATAGGTTCCGTCAAGCCGAGACGACGAATGACGTCGTGGCACAGAAAAACAGTAGGCTCCATCTCCAACCCTTGAATCGCTGCAAAGGCTTGTCTATGAGCATCCGTCTCAAAGACGACTTCCGGAAAACCCGGAAGTTGCTCGATCTCCAAATCTTCGTCCGCGTTCGGGTTGTTGGACCCGCTGCCTCTCCTCCTCTTTGTAGCTCGTGCTGCCGCCGCTTTCCCCTTTCCTTGTCCTACCATTGTTGTCTTAAAGCAAGCTTTTCCCAAAAACAAATTTCTAAAAAGAAGCTTCTAAAACGATTAAAAACGCTTGAAAAACCTTCAATTGGCCCCAAAACAACTTTCTATTGAAGTAGAAAGCAAAAAAAACTAACCCAAAAAAGAGATCCCCAATTTCGGATTTTTCAAAACCTAGGGTTGAAAATCGATTTTTTTGAGTTTTTTGGTGTTTGTAAGGCTAAAAAATGGTTTTTTATGTGTTTATAATTGAAGAAGAAGACTTTTTGGAGCAATTTGAGGAAGATTTGAGGTGATTTGGTGAAGATTTGAGGGAGTTTGGAGTTTTTTAGTGAGATAAGTGATTGTGAGATGTGCTTGTGTGGTTGTTGAAGAAGATGAGGAAAGATAAGAAGAAGTGAAGAAAAGATTGAAGGAATCACGGTTAACTCTGTTTCACGGGCGTGAAATAGAGGTCACGACCGTGAAACCTCATTTCACGACCGTGAGATTGCAGTCACGAGCGTGACTTGTTTGTGTAGAGTTACTGCATTCTTTTTCACCATTTCACGACCGTGAGATAAACTTCACGACCGTGAAACTTGTTTCACGACCGTGAGATGGGTTTCACGGTCGTGAAACTGGGTTTCTCGTGATTCCTTTGCTTTGCTTCAATTTTTACGGACTTGAAGCCTCTCTCACGACCGTGACTCGTCTTTTTTCGACTTTTTGCTCCAAAATCTTCACTCTTTGCTCGATTTTCACTTCTCCATTATCGTTCTTCCATATTTCCTTCATTTCAACTTACGAAAACAATTCACAACACATTAAATCCCTCCCTCACACTCTCATTGATAAAAATTTCACTAAAAATTTACAAAATTAACTAAGTAATGGGAAATTGATTTAATTAATGATTCAATTGGCCAAACAAAAATTCGACCTCATTATCGTTAATTTAACCAATTTCCATGCAAACTAATATCTATCAAGCATTAGTCAAATGAGTTAGAATTATATACAAATTTGTGATTCTTGGGGGACTTCACAAAACCCGTTCTTGTTCAAGAATTAATGAAGAGTAGTCGGCTTGAGGTACAAAGCCTCGACTACCCCGATGAGAGAACCTTCCTTGTAGAGCTTGATTTGTTGCCCATTCACTTTGAATCTTTGGCCATCTTTGCTTGCCAACTCGAAATCCCCATATCTCCCTACCTCGGTGATCAAGAATGGTCCCGACCACCGGGATTTGAGCTTCCCGGGAAATAGCTTGTACCTTGAGTTGAATAGAAGAACCTTGTCTCCACATTGGAGATCCCTTTTGAGGATCTTCTTGTCGTGAATGAGTTTGGTCTTCTCCTTGTAAGATTGGGCATTTTCATAAGATTTGAGGCGGAACTCCTCAAGCTCTTGTAATTGGAGTAATCTCTTGTCACCGCTCAATTTTGCATCAAGATTTAGTTCTTTGATTGCCCAATATGCCTTGTACTCGAGCTCTATGGGCAAATGGCAAGACTTGCCATACACCAACTTATAAGGCGACATTCCAATAGGAGTTTTGAATGCCGTCCTATATGCCCATAATGTGTCGTCGAGCTTTGAACTCCAATCTTTACGGTGCTTTGAGACCACTTTTTCAAGGATAGATTTGATTTCTTTGTTGGAGATTTTGACTTGCCCACTTGTTTGGGGATGATACCCCAAACCGGTACTGTGATGAACACCATATTTAAGAAGTAGTGAGTCAAGTCGTTTTTCATGAAAGTGCTTTCCTCCATCACTTATTAGAGCTCTAGGTACTCCAAACCAAGGGAAAATGATCTTCTTTAGTAAATTGATGACAACTTTGGCATCGTTGGTAGGGGAAGCCACCGCCTCAACCCATTTGGACACGTAGTCTACGGCCACTAGAATGTACCTATTCCCTTTTGAATAAATAAAGGGGCCTTGATAGTCTATTCCCCACACATCAAACACTTCCACCTCAAGAATCCCCCTTTGGGGCATCTCATTCCTCCAAGAAATGTTGCCGGTGCGTTGACAAGCATCGCAACATTGGACAAAGTGCTTAACATCATGGAACATAGAGGGCCAAAAGAACCCGGATTGAAGTATTTTAGCAACGGTCTTGCTTGCCCCATGGTGCCCTCCATAAGGAGAGGAGTGGCATCCTTTCATGATTTTATCATACTCCCATTGTGGAACACATCTTCTATACATCCCATCACCACACTCCTTGAACAATAAAGGATCATCCCAAAAGTATCTCTTAGCTTCAAATAGAAACCTCTTCTTTTGATTGTGGTTGATGCCCGGTGGAAGAACACCACCCACAATGTAGTTGGCAAAGTCCGCAAACCAAGGTGCTTGATTTTGGATTGTTTCATTAATGGCAAAGAAAAAATCATCCGGGAATGAATCATTGATAGGTATGTCATCTTTACTTCCATCATAGCATAGCGGGGACAAGTGGTCCGCCACCGCATTTTCCGCACCCTTCTTATCTCTTATCTCCAAATCGAATTCCTGTAAGAGAAGGATCCATCTAATGAGGCGGGGCTTAGCTTCTTTCTTGGCAAGCAAATATTTGAGTGCGGCATGGTCCGTATACACAATGACTTTGGAGCCAATCAAGTATGAACGGAACTTATCAAGAGCAAAAACAATGGCAAGAAGCTCTTTTTCCGTTGTTGCATAGTTGACTTGTGCTTCATCAAGGGTCTTGCTAGAATAGTAAATGGCATGCAAAGCTTTATCCTTCCGTTGGCCAAGAACCGCGCCAACGGCATAATCGCTTGCGTCACACATCACCTCAAATGGCAATTCCCAATCCGGGGATTGCATGACCGGAGCCGAAATAAGAGCTTCCTTGATCCTATCAAATGCCTCAACACACTCATTAGTAAAATGGAAAGGGGTATCCTTGAGGAGAAGTTGTGTAAGTGGTTTAGCAATTTTGGAGAAGTCCTTGATGAACCGGCGATAAAAGTCGGCATGACCAAGGAAGCTTCTCACCCCTTTGAGATTTGAAGGCGGGGGTAATTGCTCAATCACTTTCACCTTTACTCTATCAACTTGGATACCCTTTTCCGAAATGAGATGACCGAGAACTACCCCTTCATTAACCATGAAGTGGCATTTCTCCCAATTCAAAACAAGACTCACTTCTTCATATTTTTGCAACACCAATGACAAATTATGCAAGCACAAATCAAAATCTTTCCCATACACACTAAAATCATCCATAAAAACTTCCATGATAGATTCAATGTAATCGGAAAAAATACTCATCATGCTTCGTTGGAATGTAGTCGGGGCATTGCAAAGACCGAAGGGCATTCTCCTATAGGCAAAAGTGCCATAAGGGCATGTGAAGGTGGTCTTGGATTGGTCAATCGGGTCAATTGGGATTTGGAAAAATCCCGAATATCCATCTAAATAGCAAAAATACTTGTTTGAGGCAAGTCTTTCT